>CM076578.1:1797339715-1797599715 GCA_034641835.2 Pinus albicaulis | reverse complement strand
TAAATAAATGGAACTCCTTGAAAAGTATCAATAATGAATTTTGCAGACCCTTTAAAAATTGTAAGTAGGAAAGGTCATAGCTATTTCATAACTGAGGAAATATCAATATAAGCCCTACATACAAGCAACCAAAGCTTTTTGCCCAAGGTCTCAAGACCTCGCGGGCTCATAAGGAAGCATAAAACATAATGTTTTTTGAGGGGTTCATTAACAAAATAAATTGATAATGTATTGGCCATAATAGTTACAAAAAACATGTAATTATCTTTTAATTAACAATGTTAAATTTACATTCTCTATCAGTCAAAACATGTTGAATTATTGAAATGGCCAACAATCGTTCATGAAATACAAAGTGATAGTGCCCATCAATGTTTTCCCGAGGGTAAATCCCCAAAGCCTTCATGCCTATTTGTACGTAGGGTAACAATTTTAGTGTGGTGGTCGAGGAGGAGTTTTCATTGTAAACATTTAAACTTTATATTAACTAAGAACACAACATTGACATTGAAGCAAGAAAAGAAAACAAGGGAGAAACAAATAACTGAAAACCTCAAACATTTGTTGATATTGTTAGTGAAATAACTTAGTATATATGTACTTGGCAAGTGAGGGTTGTAGTGAACATTGAGGCTACAGAACATACCAAATTCTCACTGATGGCTCCCAAAAAAAAAACAGAGAGAAACCCTTCTACCAAAATCACATGTAGATTAAACCAAATTCATGAGGAGTGAATGAAGACCCTTAGAGAATTCAAAAATTTTAAGAGGAGGGTGCATGGCTTAAGTAATTGGTTGTAAATGCGGGTGTAATGAGCGAGTTGGCGAGTTGATAGGCTCAAAAACTAATGCCATACCAAAAATTCAATCAAACGAGTGAGTACCAAGGAGGATAGCCCATACAAAAATGTATATGCAACATGGAGGAAATGACCATGAGCAGAGCCAATAAAAATTCCCATAAGAATAGTCGAGTAAGCGGTGCAATATTGCTTTTGGCATGTTATAAAATTCGAGTGTTGAGGTGGACCAAAACCATATATTGAACCTTGAAGGAGTACAATCTTAATTTAATGACCATCATATCACTACAATGTAACTAATCATAAAACCAGTTATATAGGCTTTTCTGGTGAAATTTTTGTTGATACATTCTAGGTGGTGAGGTTAATCCTACAGTATTTACCAACGCCTATATTAATGATCAGGAATTTATCAAATCACATTGCCCATAAACCATAATCATGTAACAACCATAGTATATTCTTGCCACAAAGACTGTAATGTATTATAGGTCAAGCATTCAAACATACAATAAAGCTATGGCGTGTCATCATACAAAATGTATAATTTGTGACATAGTCATAATCCATGCATTTTATCAAATGCATCACACTTAATCCCATATTTCGACACATAATTCCTCTCAATACAATGCTCATTCACACTTTCAAAATTTGCTAGTCGAAATTAATGTCAAAATCAATAGAATGAACCTCCCCTGTTAGAGAAATGGTATCTAATTAGTTTATATTATCATGAAATTATCTTGTGATTATTATTATGTGTTATTTTGTTTTATCTTTTATCATAAATTCTAACTCCAAACAAATAGAAGAGGACACAAGATGTAAGCACGTGCCAAGGAAAAACCCCACTCTTTGGGGAAAACCCAGTCAAAATTCTTCCTTCATTAGATTTAAGATGAGACAACCAAGACCCTTAGATTGTAGTCTTCCTCCACCAAGTCATCCCTTCACTGTGTTAGCACTGAGATCTCCATGACACTGAAATATCCCTTTCTTACACTTAAACTTCATCCTCATGGCAAGATAACATCATGAAATCATAGCATCGAACATCATCATAGTAATGAGCATATTGAGCATCATTGTAGCATTGAACTTCATGGTTGAGATGAAACTGAAATTAATGTAACATTGACACAAAAATGTGTTCTTATAACATCGAGTTCATGTACTGTTGAGATAGCCCTGAATCCATATAACACACAACATTCTAGCATCATTTTATTTCATGCCTCCGAGGCACTGTACCATTGCACCTTCTCTGAGCACAAAACCGAGCCATAAAGACAGAGAGATTCGTAACTTCACCAAGACATAGATACAACAACTTCACCGAGCCTTTGTACTTCAGTACCTTCACCGAGCCTGTGGTTCAAACCTTGGTTGCAAAGAGAGAATTCTGCATGGTCTTACTGTCAATCTATCTGAAAACCTTAGAGATGTATGTATAAAAATATCAGAGATATATAACAAAAAATATCAAAGATAGATGTCCGAAAATATCAGAGACGTGTGTCTAAAATTCTGTCACTATGGAATAGGCCGAGGTGCCTATTAATAGTGGTATGTCCGTCCTGTATGAACCAACATAAACTTATGAACTGTTGTGTCCTTTTAAGGTAAGCTGGCATGAAGACAGTTTGATGGCCGACTTGAGAGTGCTACTTTGAAGAAGATTTGCCAAGGATGATGACCTTTGAAGGGGATGACTTGATGGAGGAGCCTTTTGACCAACAACCTAATATTACATCATTTAAAAGCCCAAATAGGATCAATTTAAATCTGTACTGACTAACCTAGAATTCCACAATTGGGACCTTAAACTAAATATGCCCAAGCATGAAACCCATGCTTTAATAAGTCATTTATTAATAATAATAATAAATTCTTTTGAAAAATACAATAATAATGGAGACTGAACCTAGTTACATTCTTCAACACTCCCTCTTAACTAGGGAGGTATTCATATATAAAAGAAGTGCATGGAAGATCTCACTTTATCTATGAATAATTTTAGGCATCGTAATGCCACGAACTAGATTCGTGACCAGGGTAATCTATCCATTTGGTCTCTCTTCAATTTAGGCACCGCAAGGCCATAGACTAGATTCCTAACCAAGGTAATCTATCCGAGTGGGACTAATATGGAATAAATATTTCAACCTCTATAGGTACCATGAGGCTTACTTACTAACCATCAACCCAGGGAACAAGGTTCACATCCATTTGATGCCACCCTCCTAAACAAGCATCAACACAAGGTGTCGACCCAATGTCTTTTCCAATAAATGCTTCACTCACAAAGCCTCAACACAACTTGATCTAGTAAATTGAGGACAAACAATCTCTCCTAATCAAATTGATTGGTAACCAACATGATATCAAATCCTTCAAGAGATTCACCTGTGCAAACACAAACCCCAATCATCAATAATGCATAATCAAAACAAATATTTGGGGTTTCGATGTTGCCCTTCAACTAATTTTAGCACGACTATCAATAGAATCCTTTAAGAAAATATTCCTCTTCCTACTTCACATGTGGCAACATATCTTTCTATAATATATTCTCCAACCAAAAAATTTGTTATTCTCTCCGTCTTAACTAGGGAGATTTATTCTATTTAGGTTCCCTCTTAATGTAGGGAGATTTACTTCTTCTTTAGGTGTTGGAGAATCTTTCATGGCTTCCATATTTTTCATAATGTTCATCATATCAAATTCTCATCTTTATGATGCACTTGCATATCTTAAGATAGCAAGAACAACCTAAACTATAAAAGCATAAAGTTAGCCATATCATAATTATGGAACCATTTTCAACTTTATACACATCGAATACCCAGACAAGAGACATATATTCTTCAAAATCTTGCTAGGGACTTTTATCATAAGCCCTAGACTACTTCATAATGTCTTTCATTCTATCTAGGGTTTCAAAGTTTCTTTCAAAGGTATAATATAGCTTGCTACAACATTTAGTAAACCCTAGAATCAATATAGATCTACAAGATATCTAACAACCTTTAGAATTCACATGTTATAATTTTCACTAGGGTTTCATACAAATCCTAGATTTCATCAAAGAGTTAATCAAGATTAATCATAGCTCAGACATTATCATGATCAAATTTCACTAGAGTTAGTTGCAAACTCTAGATTTTCAATCAATCATGAATAACTTATAATAGGGTTTGATGTAAACCATAGAATTTCCATCTATAAATTCTCAAAAAACATTATATAGATTCAAATGAATACACATATTAGAGAATTTAATCATTGCTAGAATTTATTTATAAGCCCTAGGCTTTTTCAATCATCATCCTGGATCTTACAAACTTTGACTAAGGTTGGTCTTCAAACCCTAGACTCTTATGTTGAGATTCAACAAGATCATGAGCTTAGTGAAAAGTAAGTACCTTCACTAAGTGGGGCCCGTAGGCTATTTTTAGGTGTATGTATATTTTTAGACATGGCGAGCATATTCTATAAGTTACAGGATGCTATTTGTAGATGGTTGGTCAAATGTGAAAAATATATGAAATTCTATTTTTAGAATATTGGGTGAAGTCTATTTATAGATCGTCGATCTAAAAATAGATGCATGTCGATTATTATTAGCTCTTAATAATAATCTGACAATAAACATAAACTTATTCTCTTGGAGCACCTTAGTTCAGTGAACATATTTGGAAAATCAGTGGGCTGAAGGAATTACGCAATTCCTAGGGTTTATTGGTGGCTCATGCATGGAGGACTCAGTTAGAATTAAAGTGGAAAAGTTATGAAAGAGTTGGAAGAGTAGTTACAGGAGTTGTTATTTAGTTTAACTCAGTTAAGTGAGTTAAACTCAGTTGAGCTAGTTGTATCCATTCTAACTGAAAGATACACTAGTGAGAGTTACGTGAATTAATTATTTAATTAATTCACAACTAATAACTCACTAACAACTGAATAGAAATAGCAGTTAACTACAATGCATGTCAGTTCCAACGGAGACCTAGTGGAGAGATAGGTGAAAGGGTGAGATGGACTATCCGTTGTGACTATAGTGATGCATTCAATGCATCTGACACACATTGGAGTTTCCAATGAGGATTGCACAGTCAAGGCAAGGCCAATTCGAATTCATTTAGGGGTCTTCTTCAACAGGGATTGCGCAGTGGAGGTAGGTTGTCAGGAGGCAAGAAATTGGTGCATGGAAGAGCAAATTTATGCATGACAGTGTGTAATGAATCTACATTGTACTGAGAGCTTGATGTACTAAGATTTGTATGAGAGCTTGATTCCATTGATATACATAATATATGGTAGTTGGGGTTTTTAGCTTTAAGCTTTCTCATTAAACAACTGTGTTATGTGCGATTGAATTTATCACATGTGTTTGCAATTGAGTTTTAAATTTCTGCAAGTTTAGTAGTGGAAGGATTATGTATTTTGCAAGAAGATAAATATTCTGAGATTAAGAGATTCTGGTAATACATCAGTATTAATAAATTTATACATGGTATTGGAGTAGTATTGATTACTGTAGATTCCAATTGTGAATAATTGCTGGGTTTTGTGCTGGTGGACAATTCGAATTTGTTGCAAAAATTTCTTGGTGCAACAGTTGAGTATTCATTGTGTATTTCAATGGGCTGTGATTGGAGTATGCCCTTGAGGTTAGCTCGAATTACATAGCCTGGAAGGATAGGATGGAGGCAGTGCTTGAAGACAATGGGCTGAAGGAGTTCATCGATAGCGATATTCCTAAGCCTGCTTCTAGCGATGCTGCAAGACTTGACGCATGGAAAAAGAAGGTACCAAAGACAAGAAGAATTATGTTGGAAGGTGTGAAGGACCATATTGTGTCAAGCCTTCATGGGAAATCCACTCCATTTGCAATGTGGAAGGCTTTGACATATATTTTCCAAAGCAACAGCGACCAAAGGAAGTTGGCACTGAAAGATAAGCTCATAAAAATAAAAATGGAGAAGGGCGAAAATATTCCAAAATATCTCACAAAGTTTGTCCACTATAGGGATGAACTAGGAAGTGTGGGGATTACTGTTGATGATGATAACTTGGTGAGCTTGGATCTCCTTGGGCTTCTGAAGAGTTGGCATAGCTACGAAGACTCTGTCAATGGACGAGAGAAACTTTCGGGTTGGGAGTGACTTTGGTCGGATCTTGTGCAGGAGGAGATAAGGCGAAGTACCAGGGATGGCTCTTCAACGAAGAATGATGATGAAGAGAATTTCACTTTGGATGCCAAAGAAAGGAAAGGGAAGGGAAATAAATCCCATCCAAAATCCAAGGCTAAAGGCAAGAAGCTAGATTTGTCCAAAGTGAAGTGTTTTCACTATCACGAACATGGGCATATCGCCACTAACAACCCATAAAAAAAGAAGAAAAAGAAGGATGCTAGAGCCGTAGCTGGAGAGGCCTTAGCCTCGCAATTTGAACATGATTTCTCTTTGATTGCATGCTTGGTTTCAATCTCAATGGGATCGGTGTGGTATCTTGATAGTGGTGCTTCTTTCCATATGACGGGAGACAAGGAGTTGTTTAGTGACTTGGAGGAGAAGGATCTCCAAATGCATATAGAGATGGGTGACGATGGTAGATACAGTGCGACCGGCATTCGAACCATTACCTTTGAGAGGGATTCAGGTAAACCATTTCTGTTGAAATATGTTATGCATGTTCCAGGTCTGAAGAAGAACTTGGTCTCGGTCACAATGTTGGAAGACAGAGGTTATGAAGTTTTTTTCAGTGAGGGAAAATATTTCCTACGACATAAAACAATAGGTCAAACCAAGAGGATAGGGATTCGAGTTAAGAATCTCTACAAGCTGGAGGTAAATGGCTGCGCTGCAATGATGGGCAAAGCAGAAGAAGTGGTGAGCCGAGATCAGGACGAATTATGGCACAAGAGATTGGGCCATCTTCATCATGGCACCTTGAAGATTTTGCAGCATATTTATACTGGAATTCCAAAGGGTACTCTTGCATAATCAGATCAGTGCAAGGGATTTACTATGGGTAAGTTTGTGAAGACCAAATTTCATGAGAAGGAGAACTGTGCTTCGGTGATCATGGAGAGAATTCACACAGACTTGTGTGGACCTTTCTCGGTTGCTTCAATAGCAAAACACATGTATTATGTTATATTTATTGATGACTATTCTTGTAGATGCTAGATCTTATTCATGCAGAAGAAGAGCAAGACATTCTCAAAGTTCTGTGAGTTTAAAGCATTGGTGGAGAAGGAGGCAGGGAAGCAAGTGAAGGCTCTATGGAGCGATAATGGTGGTGAATATATCTCGAATGAATTCAAAGAATTTTGTAGCAAAGAAGGAATTCGAAGAGAAATCATGACGCCTCATAACCCACAACAGAATGGGGTCGCAGAGAGGAATAACAGAACGATTGTGGGTGTTGCATGAGCTATCCTGCATGACCAGGGCATACTGATGCACTTGTGGGTGGAAGCATGCAACATTGTGGTTTATGTGCAAAACTGTTGACCTCATAGAGTACTTGGCATGAGCACACCTGAAGAAGATTTTACTGGTAAGAAGCCTGATATTTCTCATTTGAAGATTTTTGGCTCATCTGTTTACATGTGACAAAGGACACCAGGAAGAAGATGGAGCCGACTGCAGAAGTTGGGATATTTGTGGGGTACACAGAAACACCCCATAATTATTGTGTGTATTTTCCAAATATTCGAATGACTGTGGTGCGAGGGGATATAAAATTCAATGAGGTGAAAGCCATGAAGTTGTCGCTTGAGAGGGAGCTACACCTGCATGCGGAGGAGGACCTTCTTGTTCCCAAAGATGAGCCTCTAGATGTGGATCAGCCACAGGAGGAGATTCATGGAGTGGAGGAGTCCACTCATGCAAGACCAAACATCAGAATAGGCAGAAAGTGTACCATAGAAGCTGAGAGACTGAAGCTTGATGCGGCAGAGAATGTAGGAGTCCCTACATCACAGCGTAGATAGAGACAGTCACACGACCAATTTACTGGATACATGGCTCTTATGAGCAAGTGTATCGTGACAGAGCCATCTTCTTTTGAAGAAGCAGCACAGGATCCCACATGGGTAGATTCCATGGTGGAGGAGTATGACTCCATTGTCAAAAACAGTGCTTGGGAGATTGTTCCAAGGTCGGTGGGTAAATCAGTGGTAGATTTGAAATGGATCTACAAGGTAAAGCAAGTTGTTGATGGGAGTGTCGAGAAGTATAAGGCAAGATTTTTTGCCTAAAGCTTCTCAGAGATCGAGGGGATTGATTATGAAGAAACCTTTGCACCTGCCGCATGGTATTCTTCCATAAGGACCATCCTTGCTCTCTCAGCGCAGATGGGTTAGCACATTCATCAGATGGATGTGAAGACTGTGTTCCTTAATGGGATCATTGAGGAAGAGGTGTACGTTGAGCAGCCTAAAGGATTTGATATCTTCAGCAGCGAGTCGCATGTGTGCAGACTAAAAAGAGCGGTCTATGGGCTGAAGCAAGCACCACATGCTTGGTACACACAGATCGACAGCTATTTCACTGGACTTGGCTTCACCAAGAGTGAGGCGGATGCAAACCTGTACCAAATTGTGGTGGAGGGTAGGATTTTAATCATTGTTATTTATTTTGATGATTTAATACTAACGGGTGACGAGCATTTGATACACTCATGCAAGGCAGATCTTGCAAAGGAGTTCAAGACGAAGGATTTCTACCTCCTTCATTATTTCCTTGGATTGGAAATATGGCAGTGAGAAGGTGAATTGTTTGTGTCTCAAGGCAAGTATGCTAGGGAGATACTTGGTAAGTTTCACATGGAGGACTGCAAGCCCATGGATACTCCTCTTCCAGGAAATTGGAGGAAAGAGGATGCTACATTGGCCGAGGTAGTGGATGCCACTGTTTATCGACAATTGGTGGGTTCACTCATGTATTTAGTTAATACAAGACCGGACATATGCTATGTGGTGAACTAGCTTTCACAAGCGATGGTTAAGCCTACCAAGCTCTTTTGGAAGGCAGAAAATCATGTACTGAGGTATCTCAGAGGCACATCTGAGTATGGCCTATGGTACAGACAGATGGATGAAGTGAAGTTGCATGGCTTCACGGATGCAGATTGGGTAGGCAGCCCAACTGACAGAAAGAGCACATCAGGAGGGGTTTTCAGTATCGAATCTACATCAATTTCTTGGTACAGCAGGAAACAAAGATCTGTGGCACTCATTTCAGCGGAAGCAGAATACATGGCAGCAAGTCAAGCTGCATGTGAGGCTATCTGGATGAGGAAGATCCTAGTCACTTTGTTCGGTTCACATTTAGATCCTACAGTGATACATTGTGATCATCAAAGTTGCATTAAACTCTCAATTAATCATGTGTTTCATGATAGATCTAAACATATTGATATCTGGTATCATTATATCATAGATTGTGTGCAGCAGAAGATCATGTTGCTTCGGTACATTCCTACAGAAGATCAGGATGCAGACATTTTGACGAAGGCGCACGGCAGGAGCAAATTTGAATACCATAGAGGTAGGATCGGGGTGAAGGATAATCCATATCTTGTTGAGAGGGAGTGTTGAGATTCAACAAGATGATGAGCTTAGTGAAAAGTAAGCACCTTCACTAAGTGGGGCCCGCAAGCTATTTTTAGGTGTATGCCTATTTTTAGACACGGTGAGCATATTCTATAAGTTGCAGGATGCTATTTGTAGATGGTTGGTCAAATGTGAAAAATATATGAAATTCTATTTTTAGAATATTGGGTGAATTCTATTTATAGATCGATCTAAAAATAGATGCATGTCGATTATTATTAGCTCTTAATAATAATCTGACAATAAACATCAACTTATTCTCTTGGAGCACTTTATTTCAGTGAACAGATTTGGAAAATTAGTGGGCTGAAGGAATTACACAATTCCTAGGGTTTATTGGTGGCTCATACATGGAGGACTCAGTTAGAACTGAAGTGGAAAAGTTATGACAGAGTTGGAAGAGTAGTTACAGGAGTTGTTATTTAGTTTAACTCAGCTAAGTGAGTTAAAATCAGTTGAGCTAGTTGTATCTAGTCTAACTGAAAGATACACTAGTGAGAGTTAAGTGAATTAATTAGTTAATTAATTCACAACTAATAACTCACTAACAACTGAATAGAAACAACAGTTAACTACAGTACATGTCAGTTCCAGTGGAGACCCAGTGGAGAGATAGGTGAAAGGTGAGATGGACTATCCATTGTGACAATAGTGATGCATTCAATGCATCTGACACACATTGCAGTTTCCAATGAGGATTGCACAGTCAAGGCAAGGCCAATTCGAATTCATTCAGGGGTCTTCTTCAGCAGGGATTGCGTAGTGGAGGCAGGCTATTAGGAGGCAAGAAATTGGTGCATGGAAGTGCAAATTTATGCATGACAATGTGTAATGAATCTACATTGTACTGAGAGCTTGATCTACTAAGATTTGTATGAGATTATTACATGATTCCATTGATATACATAATATATGATAGTTGGGGTTTTTAGCTTTAAGCTTTCCCGTTAAACAATTGTGTTATGTGCGATTGAATTTATTCACATGTGTTTGCAATTGAGTTTTAAATTTCTGCAAGTTTAACAGTGGAAGGATTCTGTATTTTGCAAGAAGATAAATATTGTAAGATCAGGAGAGTCTGGTAATACATAAGTATTAATAAATTTCTACATCTTAGGACCATTAGATAATATTTCAACACACATATCTAGGGGACCACCATCTATTAACACATTAGACATATATTGACCTAGACTAGGCTAGGGATTCAATCAAAAGAACATATACCTAGGGTTTCACTCCTATGACTTTTAATAGCAAGGATTTTGACTATAGATCTAACCAAAACCTAGGGTTTCAGTTCATTGTCAAAGCAAACCCTTATATCAAACTTCAAAGGTTCGAGATTTCGAACAACGTCATTTTAACTCCAGTAACTTTAGAGCTTCCATGATCATATCAAAATCTCAAACACAACATTATCAATACATTATTAAGAATAGAAATTTATTCATAAATATCCCTAAATAGGTTTAGGGTTTCACACATTATCAACATACCCTTAGGCTAGGGTTTTCTATACAACCTCCTTAAGGTTCTATTTATATAAGCAATTAGAGGTGTATAAGTTGGGTAGATTCATTAGGTGATGAATCATCCAAAACAAGAATATTTTAAGATTCAAGAGAGCTAGTCACAACGGATGTTAGTAGTGTAGAAAAGTATTTACCAAAGAGAGTTAAAAAATATTTGTAATTTAAGACATACATTTGTTTATTGAAAAACCTTCCTGTGATGCCTTCATTCATACTCCTTGATATTTTAGCAAGTCCTTTCCTATAGGAGTAAGTCATGGTATGCAATACATGCTTTCAAGAAAAACGGTGATACCAAGAACATGACTTCATTTTTCAAGTTAGATATTTTATGCAACTATGAGGGATGGAATTCTAAATTTAATTGATAAGAAGACATTTATTTTACAACTATATTAATTAGTAGATCCTTAAGATTCTAACATATATGTTATCACAAATTATACTAGTTATAAGAATTTATACAGATCTAGAAGCTCACGCATACCTCGTAGTAACATACCTGCATACCTCGTAGTAGGCAGTTGTATTATACTACATTCATTCTCAATGCAATGAAACCCCCATACATTAATGACACCTAATCATTATGGTAGCACATAGCTCCTTTTCCTTGTTGGAAGCATTGAGACTTATTACTGTAGTGTACGTTGTGAGACCTTATCATTGTACTAAGGTTAATGTGATACCACTGAACTGAGGTGGCATCCTTCTCACTAAACTGTGATGGCATTTTCACTGTAATATTTTGAATTGTAATGGCATTCTTTCCAAATTGTAACCACACCCTCATTGCGGTAAGTTCATAAAAAATCACGACTACACCGAGATTGTTGTTGATCTGGAATTGTTCATTTGTATAGCATTACATAACAATATATACTACACTAGTATGCAAACAATATTACAATGGTATTGAAGCTTTATTGTATTATATCACTGAGATATCTGAATTGTGGTGAAGTTTATAACATCCATTGTAATGTTATAGATTCTGCCACCGAACTGTGTAATATTTAGGTCATTAAACCAAACTGTGAGAGAAATTTTTATATTCTTATGACCATGTTGTGATAAATATCAACCTTTATCTGAGTTTCTAAACTTGTCTCTGAAGTGCGAGATTCTCATACTTCTTCAAGGTCACTTTTGGGACTTAGCTTAGTTCACCGTGATTCATTAACCCAAAATTGTATAGTGTTGTATGTAGAAATTTTCCTTCTCATACTTCCAAGAACCTTTTGAACTTATATTATGAAGTCAGTCTTGAATTCCTTCTTGACTTGATCTTATTAACCTTCAAACTGCCTTGGATCATGACCATAACTCTGAAGCCATGTTAGAGATATGGAAGCTAATTAGTTTCTGTTATCATGATATTATCTTGTGATTATTATTATGTGTTCCTGCGTTTTATCTTTTATCATCAAGACTAATGCCAAACAAATAGAAGAGGACACAAGATGTAGGCATGTGCCATGGAAAAACCCCACTCTTTGGGGACAACCTAGTCGAAATTATTCCTTCATTATATTTAAGATGATACAACCATGACCCTTAGATTGTAGGCTTCCTCCATAAAGTCATCCCTTCACCGTGTTAGCATTAAGATTTCCCTTGTTTGCACTTAAACTTCATCCTCATAACAACATTACATCAAGCAATCATAGCACCAAACATCATCATAGTACTAAGCATACCGAGCATCATTGTAACATTGAAATTCATGGCTAAGATGACACCCAAATTCATGTAACATTGAGACAACGATGTATTCTTGTAGCACCAATTTCATGTGATATTGAGATAGCCCAGAATCCATATATCACACAACATTCCAACATCATTTGATACCATGCCTCTGAGCCATTGTACCACTGCACCTTATCTGAGCATAGAAATCGAGCCATAGAGATAGAGAGAGTTGTAACTTCACCGAGACATAGAGGCAACAACTTCACCGAGACATAGAGGCAACAACTTCACCGAGCCTATGTACTTCAGTACCTTCACCGAGCCTATGTACTTCAGTACCTTCACCGAGCCTCTATACTTCATTAACTTCACCGAGCCTGTGGTCCAAACCTTGATTGCAGAGAGATAATTTTGCACTGTCTTACTGTCAATCCATCCAAAAACCTCATAAATGTATGTCCGAAAATCTCAGAGATATATAACCAAAAATATCATAGATAGATATCCGAAAATATCAAATATGTGTGTCCAAAATTCTGTCCCTGTGGAATAGGACGAGGTTCCTATTAATAGTGGTATGTTCGTCCTATATGAACTGGCATAAAATTATGAACTGTTGTGTCCTTTTAAGGTGAGTCGACCTGGAGATAGTTTGATGGCCGACTTGAGAGTGCTACTTTGAAGAAGATTTTCCAAGGGTGATGACCTTTGAAGGAAATGACTTGATGGAGGAGTCTTTTGACCAATAACCTAATATTACATGATTCAAAAGCCCAAATAGGATCAATTTAAATCTGTAATGACTAACCTAGAAGTCCACAATTGAGACCTTAAACTAAATATGACCCAAACATGAAACCCATGCTTTAATAAGTCATTTAATAGTAATAATAAATTATTTTGACAAATACAATAATAATGAAGATCGAGCCTAGTTACATTCTTCAACAACCCCCACACACACACAAGTCCACAATTGGGACCTTAAACTAAATATGACCCAAGCATGAAACCCATGATTTAATAAGTCATTTAATAATAATAATGATTTTTTTTTTTTTTACAAATACAATAATAATGAAGATCGGACCTAGTTACATTATTCAACACCCCCCCCCCCCTCCCTTACACACACACACACGCATATATATACACAAACAAAAACCAAAGGTTTATTAAGATTGATTCCATAAGTGTTCCCTTTGTAGCCAAAACTTTTCTGTTTCGAGTGGTCAGAACTATTAGGTCCTTTGTTTTCAATTAGACATACAAGGAGTATTAGTCATGGGAGAGTTAAATTACGCATTGGGTTGCGGGTTTAATTAGTTTGAACATTGTCAACGCATATATAATTCATGAAAATTTCAGAAATAAACACTCAATGAAACACTGCTTGTAAAATATTTGAAGTGTCATATTCATAAACAAAGAAGTCATGAAGAAAGGAGGATAAAGATGAAATGCAAACCAATCTATAATACAAGAGAATACTATAAATTTCCAATAACATCCCCAGTGACTATCTGCAATATACATGCCAATGATAGGAATGATCCAAAATGTACTAGACCAATTAGCAACATTGGTTACAAAAGTCATGGTGCCCTCATGCAACTTTTTTGTCAAGTAAATCACTAAATTGGAGGCAACTCCATAGAATGTCATCATTTCGAAAATATCATAGCCTGCAATATTTAAACAACAACATCCGCCAGTCTAAACATTAATTACTAATTCCCAACAAGAAGTTACGCACAAAAATATCATGTAACCTACTTCCATATCTACAATGCATTTCTCAAATGAGTGAATTGACCACTTCAATTACAATGTCTTGTTACCGATATCCAAACTAGATCGAAATTTGTTGTTTTTTATTTAAAGGACAAAGCAACCACATGAACACCACAGACGAATACTCTCGGTGTTTTTGATCCATATAAAATTTCCATATCTGGGCCTTGCTTGAATTCCTGCTTGTTGAGTCGCAAGCAACTTCTCGCCCATTCTGATTACCATACTAATCATAAAAAAATTTCCCTTTTCAGTATAAGGAATAGATTATGAATAGATTTTATAAAAATTGAAACTATTGGCAATCAGTTATTAAACCTGGGAAAGATTTAACCACTGGTACTAACTAATATTTTACCTTGAAACAAATTATTTCTTTCATGGCGATCCCTATTTCTTGGAAAGGAAGGTCTTGGATCCTCTCCCTGAACCCTTCTAGTGAGGAATTGAATAAGTGAATGTTAGTGAAACTTCAAAATTTTCAAAGCTCTACAAAAATGACCACAGACAAAACTTCTAGATTTAAGAATAAAGCACTCAAGGCTCACCTTTATGCCAAAATTCCTTCTAGTTGGTGTCCTTCTTGTGTGTGTTTGTCTCGATATTGTCTTTAGTCAGTGATCAAATTTTTAATAATACAAAATTGTCCTCAGACATGTCATTTTATTGATAATGGAAAAGAAATTACATAAAAATTGATAGAGTTTACAAACATAAACTTCCACTAATTTTCAATTAGAAAACTAAACTATTTATAAGCTATATGTCCTAACTTAATTTAGTTATGGACCACTTGATAAAACAACAAGTGTCCATTTACAATAAATGATCTTATATCCAATCTACTAACTTTATTCCCTTTTTAGAGCCTAATATACGACTCTATTTTAGAGTCCTATCTTTGCTAACAATATTCTATTTCTAAGTGTCTCTAATATTTATTAAATAATCTAATTTAATAAATATTTTATCCTAACTTTACATTATGATATTTGGATCATCTAACATTCCCCCCCTATGATCCAAAGATACATTACAACATATACCAATTTCATCCCTGAACTTAGTAAATTTTATTCTACTAAGAGGTTTGGTGAAGATATTGGAGGTATAATCTTCTGAAGGACAATAAATCGGCTTGATGACATCCTTTGCAATGAGTGATCTGATATGATGATACTTGGTGTCCACATGCTTTGTCTTTGAACGAAAAACTGGATTCTTGGCAAGCTTTATTGTTGACTAGTTGTCGATGAATAAGGAAGTAGCTTTTGCTGGAGGAATTCCCAAGTCCTGTAAAACTCTACGCAACCAAACAATCTCACATGTTGCTTCCCATGCTGATATGTGCTCTGCTTCTGCTGAAGAAGTGGTCACTGTAGCTTGCTTCTTGCAACTCTAGGACACTGCAGCTGACCCCATGTTCATTAAATAACCTGAGGTTGATGCCCTATCATCAATATTGCCAGCAAAGTCGGCATCTGAAAATCCACCAAGTACAAATTTTTTAGTCTTTTTGTAAAGAAGACCAAAATATTTTGTTCCTTGGATATAATGAAGAACTCTTTTTGTTGCATTCCAGTGGTTGTCTCGTGGTTCCTGCATAAAGAGGGAAATAATACTGACAGCATAAGAAAGATCTGGTCAAGTAGTTGTCAGATAAATCAAGCTGCCAATCAACTGTCGATAAGTAGTGCTATCCACCATTTCCCCCTCTTCAAATTTTGAAAGTTTCAAGTTCTGCTCCATAGGGGTAAGATAGGCTTGCAATCCTGCATTCCAAATCGCTGAAGAATTTCTGCTGCATACTTACTCTGAGAAATGAAGATATGATGTGGACATTGGAATACTTCAACTCCAATATAGTAGTGAAGTAGTCCCAAATATGTCATCTTAAAACCTGCATGTAACTCCTTTTTCACCTGTGCAATGTGATCATTATTGTTGCCAATGATAATCAAATCATCTACATACATAACCAAAATCACCAGATCTTTACCTTGTTAGCGTACATACAAGGTATCATCAGATTCACTTCATTGAAAACCAACTTTCCGAAGATATTTATCCATTTTGGCATACCAAGCTCAGGGAGTTTGTTTTAACCCATATAAAGCCTTTATCAGTTTGAAGACTTTATGTTCTTGTCCTTCAATTTCAAAACCTGGTGGTTGTGTCATGTACACTTCTTCCTGTAAATCTCCGTTGAGGAAAGCACTTTTTACATCCATCTGATGAACTTTCCATCCTTGTTGAGCTGCTAAGGCAAGTGCGAGTCAGATGGTTTTCCATTTAGCGGTAGGAGCAAATGTTTCCTCATAATCTATACCTTCCTGCTACCCAAAACCCTTAGCAACAAGTCTTGCTTTATACTTGTCAATATCACCATTTTGCTTCTACTTAATTTGGTAAACCCATTTGCATCCGATGGGTTTAACATTCTGAGGACAATCAACAAGTTTCCAAGTGTTGTTGTCGAGAACTGCCTGGTATTCATCAACCATAGCCTATTGCCATTCTTTATGTTTTATTGCCTCTCAATAAGTAGAAGGTTCACTAAAATCATTTGCTATCAAGGCAAAATTTCCTTTGTTTCTCTGTGATCCCCTTGTTCCTGTTTTATTTTGTTCATTAGGCCTTACATCTATCAAAATTTGAACTGCCCATTTTGGAAATTGATGTTCACTAGCTTGAGATTGTGAAAAATCACCATCATTGTAAATAGGATTGATGTAAATTGATGTTTGTTGATCAACCGCAAGTTCCGAGGGCAGAGAGTCATTGTCAGAAGAACTACTGCTGCTAGGAGAGTTGGATGAACTGCGAGAAGACCCATATGGCACTGGTGAAGAAGACGGACTGGAGGAATCATTTTCAGATGAAGGAAACTCAAGTCATACTGGTTTGTGAATTTGGTTGACTTTGTATATTTATGTTTCTTTTATCACTTTTTGTTTCTAACTTTTGAAGAATACTTTCGACTTCTTCAACACTCTTACTCTCATTTTCATCAAAATCACATCTCTGCTTGCAATAAATTTCCCATTTGACAAAATTCGGTACCCTTTCTTCTCATCAGAATACCCAATCATTGCGCATTTCAAGCTTCATAAGTCAAGATTAGTTCGTTTTTCCTTTGGAACTAAGGCATAACATACTGATCCAAAAACTCTGAGATGTTTAACTCGAGTTTTGAAGCCAAACCATGCTTCATAAGGTGTGATTCTGTCTAAAGAAGCAGTGGGAGATTTGTTCCTTAAGTAGACAACAGTATGAATTACTTTAGCCCAATATATAGGACTTAAATTTTTTAAAGTTAACATATATCTCCCCATTCCTAACAAGGTACGGTTCATTCTTTCTACTACTCCATTTTGCTGTGGAGTGTAGACATTGGTAAGATGTCGTTTTATGTCATTATCCATGCAATACATTTTGAATTCAATTGAAGTGAATTCTCCGTGATTGTCAATTCCAAGAGTGCCAATCTTCTCCTTTACTTCATTTGCAATAAGCTGACGAAAAGTTTTGAACTTTTCAAATGCTTTTGAATTTTGCTTCAAAAAATATACCCAAGTCATCCTGCTAAAATCATCAACAAAGAGTAAGAAATATCTGCATCCTCCTAGCGAAGTTGGTAAGGGTCCACAAATATCACTATGAACCAACTGCAAATGCATATTTGCGTGCCATGAACTTGTAGGAAAAGTCTCTCGATATTGTTTTCCATAAATGCAAGATTCACATTTTGCATTTTCCCTTTTAAAAGTTGGAAGTCCCTTAACCATTCCCTGTTTTTGTAACTGAGAGAGACTGTCAAAGTTGAGATGGCCATATTTTACATGCCATAATCTGATCGGTGAAATGTCTATACTTGTTGCTCCTGCAAAGTCAGAATTTCTTGGAATAACTGTCCCTTTCATCCTAAACAGTTTTCCATCTTCATAACCTGTCATTACTATTTTCATGTTCTATTTGACTAATTTAATTTTAACTAAGACATCTTCCATAATCACCATATGTCCTGCTTGTCGAATCGTGACTAAAGATAAAAAAAAAAATTGTTTAAATGTTGGGACATACCATACATTTGAAATCATTCTTTCTCCAATGCTTGGTAAAAAAAATTAACTACACCTTTGCTAAAAGGAGTATGTTTTGTTTTATCATCCAGATAGATTGAATTGATATGGTATTGTTGGAAGCTCCAAAATAAATCTCGTCGAGAATTCATGTGTTGAGTTGCGCCTGTATCCATAATCCATGGATCTTCATAATCACTTCTAAGAAAGCTTGAAACCTGTAAAGTTGTTGATTCTGTGTTCGTGAAGACATATTCTGAACCATCAGGATCATCTTCATCATTTACAAACTGAGTAGAGTTTGGATGAAGCTTGGGAATTTTATCAATAGAATTTCTACAATCTTCTGCATAATGGCCAACTTTGTTACATCTCCTGCAAACAATTTGACTAAAATCTATGCCTCTGCCTTGAGAATGTCCTCTACCTTGATACTATCCTTTGCCTCTGCTTTGGCCTCTCTTCTTATTTTGTCCTCTACCTGGACTTTGTCCTTTGCCTTGATTATATCCTCTGCTTTGATTGTTGCCTTTTCCTTGAAAATTGCTCCTGCCTGAATTGTAGCCTCTGTTGAAATTGTTTCCTCTGCTTTGACTGTGACCACGACCTTGGGTTGCTTGATTTTGATTGAAATTTCCTCTTCCTCGGTTTCTTGAACTATCAGCTGAGGATTTACTTGAGTTGGCTTCGGTGAAGAAGACATCTTCCCCAATCTGTTTCTTCTTCCCAAATTTTTTATCATGTTGGGCTAACATATCACTCAATTCATCAAAATTTATCTTCTCTAACTTTCCAGTGACTTGCAAAGTTTCCAAAAAATGTGTGTAAGATGATGGAAATCCAGCAATTAAAATTGTATTCAAGAAACTTTCATCAACAACTTGAAAACCAACATTTATTATTTCTTGCTTGATGTTTTCAAGCCGTGAAATATATTCAAGGACATTACCACCTTCACTTAATTTCTGTTGAAGCAATTTTAATTGAATATCAACCTTCTTTGATTATGGTTGTGTATCAAAGATATCTTTTAATGTATGTAAAGCAATCCATGCATCTGAGGCATTTTCAATATGTATGTACATTTCATTGTTAACTGAAGCCTTTATAAAAGCTAATGCCTTGGCATTTTTTACTTCTCATTTTGCAAGTGAAGCTGCATATGTTGGTTTATTAGGCTTAATGTTGCCATCGCATATTTCATGCCACAATTCATTATAGATGAGAGTGCTTTCAATTAGACTTTTCCATGTCTTATAATATTTCACCCCTTCTAGCTTATCAAAATCATAGAACAGATTAATTAACTTTGACATTGTAGTGTTGAAGCAACACACCAAAGGAATCAAGCACAAGAAAGAATCAGCAAATCATCACACGAAACACAACATGCCATAAACGACACACGCCATGCAAATAAAAAACGCTCTATCGAGGCTTGGCCTTGACCCTCGTATAGTCGTTGAAAAAGGAGAAAAATGACTAAGATTTGCACTTGGCTCTAGTCAATTTCTCGTTGAGTGTTTACAATGAAATCTTTGCAAAATTTGACCACTTGACAATGCCCTTACAAATTTCTTCTAAAAAAAAATTCTACCCCCCTCAAAGTAAAAGGTACTTTGAGTTACAAATAATAACCCTTATTTCTCCAAAATACAAATTTCTACTTATTACTCCAAAAACAATGACAACATTTTCACTTCTTTTTTTTTCACTTCACCTTATTGCTCCAAAAATAAAAAATAAAAATAAAAATTCAATTGTCTCCCTTATAACTCCAAATTTTACAAAATATTACAATACTCCTTGTCACTCCAAAAATAAAATAATAATAAATTACATGAAATATATATCCCTTACCCCACTTATTTTAACTTCAATATTAACCTTGAAAGCCACACTTTGTCCCGTCATCATTTATCCTTCAATCAATATGCTACTTTTGTGAGCAACAATACCATTCTCTCTTCAAGGGCCCGTTGGGCATGAGGGTCTACCTCGGAAGCTGCAAAATATATATAGAAAACGTACTCATAATTGCCTTACTGCGGCACCGCCCTTGGCATCGATGTCGAGAACTCTGAGAGGGGCGCTACCTTGCGGATTCACCTTGCAAGTTTATATGAGACGTGAGAACCAGTTCACTGAGGGATCGCTGAATCAAATGATGATTGCAAACTCTTCCTCGACGTGGAGAATATGCTGCAGGAACACCATCTCACCTACATCTCCTAAGACAGCCAAGGCTGGGAAAGTGCCAGATTTGTCTTATACCATATACATTGAACCACAAGAGTTCTTACAGACATGACTCACTTTCTAATTTTAAACTCTGAAAATCTCCAAATGATAAAATTTGTCCTCCATGGAGCCTCGCTAAAGTTAAGAGCAGCTCAAGTTTTGGGCCGCCAGCAGGAGCGTTGGCGGGCAGAGGTGAAAATTGTAGAAAATCATCAAGTTTCAGAGTTTCAGGAAATTGAGGAGGTTCAGATCGAATCTCTCTCTAGAAAGCCTTTTTTTTCTCATCTACAAGAAACCATGTCGATTAGTAATTTTCCTCACAAAATCATCAAGAAACTCAATGCTAGCTTAGTGAACCCAAGCGAATTAGTGAATAGAAACAATCTCGACCTTGTGGCAAGAAGTCCGGAAATATTTATGTTGAAGAGGTCGTTCCAATCCCACGTTGCTTCGGTTGTTTGTCTTGTGAACGTGCAACGAGAGGCAGAGAAGAACGTGCAGGGAAATGATTAAGTTGTCTTGTGAACATGCAATGGGAGGCAGAGAATAATAGCTCAAAAAGAATTCAATGATAGCGATGGAGAGTCATCGGACATCAATCGGTTTTGATTGCTTGGCCAAAGTTCCAAGGGATGTAGATTGTTGTACGCATAGTGGAGGAGAAGGGCTGTAAATTGCTTTCAAAGCATTGCTTGCTGTTGCGGATTTGGAGCGCAACGTAGGTGGGTAGGTGGGCAGCGTAGGATTTTAAAAAAATACGCAGATATTTGGAGGGGAGCATAGGATTTAAAAAATACACAGATATTTGGAGCGTAGCGTAGGATTTAAAAAATACACAAATATTTGGAGGGCAGCATAGGATTTAAAAAAAAAAATACATAGTGTTTTATATTCAGATTTTAAAATCGAAAATCAAATAATAATTAAATTTCTTTTCCCTAAAAAAACAATTGACAAATTTGCATACCCATTCAATTGATGAACAATTTACTGGAGTTTTCCATTGGCTTGTAGAGTTGGAATCTCCTTCTCCTGTTAGCTGTATTAGTGAAGCTCTGATACCACATTAATGAAGGAGTGTCCTCAGACACGTAATTTTATTGATAATGGAAAAGAAATTACATAAAAATTGATAAAGTTTACAAACGTAAACTTCCACTAATTTGCAAATAGAGAACTAACATATTTATAAGCTATATGTCCTAACTTAATTTAGTTATAGACCACTTGATAAAACAACAAGTGTCCATTTACAATAAATGATCTTATATACAATCTACTAACGCCATTCCTATTTTAGAGCCTAAGATACGACTCTATTTAGAGTCCTACCTCTGCTAACAATATTCTATTTCTAAGTGTCTCTAATATTTATTAAATAATCTAATTTAATAAATATTTTATCCTAACTTTACATTATGATATTTCAATCATCTAACATTTAACAACAAAACTTAGACTTTCTTCACAATATTCTACAAATTTTGAATTAAAAATAAACATAAGTAGTCATGGTGAACATGTTGTAATAATAAGAAAACAAATCAAGTGCAATATGCAAACTATTCCCCACAACACAAAGTCTTTGTCCATAGGGAAAATATTTTTCTATTCCAATCATCAACAAAGAGAAGAATAAAAAATCAAATGTAATGGGACCATATTTGTGTGCAGTATCATAAACTCAAGAACTTCAAAGGAGTATTATACACCACAAGGAAAAGGCCCTCTAGCGGAGGTTATAAAGGAGGTTTTTAGTGTTATAAAATTGGCCAAAATTGTCAAAAAAACATTTTCTACAACATCTGTTTATGTTTACGGAGGTTTTGGTGGAGATTTTAATGGAAATTCAACACAACTAAAAAAAAATAGGCAGTCGAAGGTTATTAGGGATGTTTTTTTCATCAGTGTGCTACTCGGGCTTCAACGCATTGGTGCGTACATCTAGAAGGTGGCTCGAGCTAGTCGAAAGAGCATGCACCGAGCCATCAAGGTATAAAACTGCACCGAGTGCAGTGTTGGTGATACAACACACGAGATCATTCTAATTGGTCTTGGGACTTGTGCAATGCCCATAGGTCGTCTCAAACTTGTACGTAGACTTATAGAAATGCACTGATGCACAATATCACACAAACGCACCGAGATTTATAATTGGTATCGGTATTTGTGCAGTGCCCATAGGTCATACAAATGCACCGGTGCGTAGAGCCACATAAACACACCAGTGCACAATGTCACACAAACACACCGAGATTTATAATTGGTATCGGTATTTGTGCGGTGCCCATAGGTCGTACAAATGCATCGATGCGTAGTGCCATATAGATGCACCGATGTGCAATATCGCACAAACGCACTGATATTTTTAATTGGTTTTGGTATTTGTGCAGTGCCCATAGGTTGTAGAAACGCACCGATGCGCTTTAGAATACAAATGCACCGGTGTACAATCACTGACATGCACCAGTGTTTATTTTGTATTTTTTAGAAACTTCGACCTATGATAGTGCAATTATTGTAATTTTTTTAAATTCATTATTCATCAAAAGTCGACACATCTTATAACAGTATTCATATTAATTAAATTTTTATTAATGCATTTGAATGTGATGTTTGGATTAATTTGTTATATCATATCATAATTATTGTGATTTTTTAAAATTCATTATTCATCAAAAGTCGACACATATATATCGTATAACAGCATTCATATGAATACAAATTTTATTAGTGCATTTGAATGTGAGGTTTGGATTAATTTGTTATATCATATCATCAAATTTCACATGTCTTCATTATAATATTTAATCATCCATAAATTTAATCAGTGGTGTTATATTTCATAAACGATAATGGAGAACAAAATAGAATAAATTTAAACATATTTTATTATAAATATATATGAATAAGATAGTCTCCTTCTTTTTTTTCTTTTTTCTTTTTTTTTTCCAGGTGGTTCACTTTCCTATGTGCCCGCACACACGTACTGGCTACATCCACGGTCTTAATAAATCACAGTACATCCTCCCAGGGGGATCTACTGTCGGGCCTAACACTGAGGCCTAACCCCGCGGGTGTCAACGAGATTTGATCCTCGGACCTCCCAATCGGGGAGTACTTCAAGCGGGGACTCCACCGATTGAGCTAACCCTTGGGGCTTATGAATAAGATAGTCTTTGTCATACAAAATGGGACAATTATTGGTATCCCTTTGTCTTTCAATTGGGACACTATGTCCATTACATTAAACAAAATGTCTGATTTCACAGGATAATATTTCAAAAAATACAATGCCTTGCTTTGATATCCAAACATAGTGATCATCATTCTTTGCTTGCACTGTTGTCACAACAAAAGCTACTTCCATGACTTGGGTTATTTTCAGGAATGTTTTGTTCATGGTGTTGATTGTTATCTTCTTCTTCGCCTTCCATTTACAAACATAAAAATAAATTGTAATGAGTGTATATACATTGGTGAGAATAATGAAAATTGCAGTATTAAATAATATACATCAATGTAAATCGAAAATAAATGGCGTACCATTGCAACAATTGACTCACAACTATATGCATTCTTTCAAAACCATGTAACATGCCATCTTTCAAGATTTCATCTGTTGGCGCAGTTCCAAACTTTGTTTTCTGCAAGTTTTATACCCCATAATAAATCATATATTTAATATAAAATATTTTTTTGTTCTATTAATTATAGACAGAGCTAAGTAAAACAAGATCGATAGATGCTTACAAATTCCACAATTAATTTATGATATGCCAACATATACTCACAACCCATATTTAACCCAATTTCAATCAATTCGTCTAATGGTTTTTCTTTGTATGTTAGCACATGTTTGAAGACATTCAATGATGATTTTTGTAAAACAATTTAAAAAATACAAAAACCAAATCTAGTTAAGTTGTTATATGGAAGTAACAATTACTCACAAACTTAGATATCAACCCTTTTCTTCCTTGTCGTCATGTTTTATCTGCTGAATGGGTTCCATTTTCTTTTCTTTTTCGCAAGAAAATACTTGAAAATTAATATTTAATGCTAAATTGTTTTTTTATTGTACCCAATGATCGAAAAATTCAATGATTACATATTACATTTGAAGCACGTTTTTGTTTAGATGGCTCCTCCTGCGATGCAATTTTGTCCATTTCTTTGACCATCTCCTTGTACACCTTGTTGGAAATTCCTACTGGCATATTTTTGATATCAGCTAGTTCATCTTTTGAGATTTTCATAATCTTCCTGAAAATGTAGCATGACAATAAACGCTTTAATTTTTATATTGATATATGAAAAGTAAATATAACAAAAGTGATATTTATAAATAATTCTAAACAAACATTTAAAGGAATATTACTTTTTCATTTTTTTTTTTGTTGTACTTTTTTGCTATTAAAAGTCTGACATGTCTCATTGACCAATTCTCTGGAAACTCTTCCTGTAGTTTAGATAAAATTTGGTTCTTGGAATCATTGGATTGATTTTTGTATTATAAGTGGAAATAACGTCTATACATTTATTCCATTAGATCCCCCAAACTTTTGTAAAAGTTTTTCCCCCTTTCGTTAACCTCCAACACTACTCTAGATGAGCTAAGGAGCAATTCATTTTCATTTGCATGTTCTATTTTTTTATTTTCTTAGAACAACATTCCTTTTCTGAGTTGTTGGTCCCTGTAGAACATTAAACATATGTGAATTAATAGATTGTTTGACACATGTTATCTAATAATTTTAAGTATATTATTAATGAAAATTAAAAAAAGAAACTCATATTGGTTCGATAGTATTTTTTCATTCACCTGATTCATCCTTTTGCAAATTTTCTATCAAGATTTTACACTCTTCTGGTCCTAGATCATAAATAATCTTATCGAGTTTTTTTCATTTTGTGGCTCTGCATGATACACAGTAAATAATACATATTAGTTAAACTTACATTTAGTTCAAAAATAATATTTTTTTTAAAGAATTTACAAAGAACTTGTCTTTTTTTTCTTTTCTTGATGTGTTATCGGTATTTTTGTCACTTGATCTCTTGTCAATCATTTCTTTATCAACCTGAAACATGTACCATATCATTCATTAATATATTTTATAAATAAATTGTCAACTTTTCAGGTAAAAAAAATCCTCAAGAAACCGGTGCGCCATTCATTCTATACACACCGACATCAATGCGTGGAGGTATTATCAATGCACCGCACAAACAGTATAATAGACTGTACAGTGCTCTATGTCAACCAGGAGCATCGGTGCGTTACATGTTAACCACCACACCGATTAACATAGAGAAAATATAAAAATCGTCGTGTGTTAGTTTTTGTAGCATAAACCAGTGCCATATTTTACATATGGCGCACTGATAAAAAAAAAAAATTATTTTATTTTATATATATATATATATATATATATATATATATATATATATATATATATTTTAATCACAGTACTTTCGTGGTGTGCTGGGATAATACAGCGCACCGGTGCGCTAGCTTACACCGGGTGCACCGATGAAAAAAAAAAAATTAAATTCACGCAAGGGGTGACATGGATTGGGATCTGACTATGCAATTCATCCCATGGGTTGGATGTCTTAGGCCTATATATAGCAATACAAACCCTATAAATTTAAAATTAAAAAGACATAATTCCGAAATCACAAAAAGAGGGAGAATAAAGGACAGAAACAAAATAATGTAGGGTTTGTTTCTAAAAATGAATTTTATTTTTATTTTAAGTGAAACAACACGTTTGCGGTGCGCCGTAACGAAATAGTGCACCGATGCCATATTTTACATACAGTGCACTGATAGAAAAAAATTGTTTTCTAATTTTTTTTATCACAGTACTTTCACGGTGCGTTGGGATAATACATCGCACCAGTACGTTAGGTTACGATGAGCGCACCGATGAAAAAAATTATGTTTTTTTTTAAATTCACACAAGGGCCGACATGGATTGGGATCCGACTATGCAAGTCGTCCCATGGGTTGGATGTCTTAGGCCTATATTTAACAATACAAACCCTATAAATCTAAAATGAAAATCCCTAATTCTGAAATCACAGAAAGAGAGAGAAGAAAGGGAAAAAACAAAAAGAATGTAGGGTTTGTTTCTAAAAAAGGATTTTATTTTATTTTTAATTGTTTCTGAAAATGAAAAAGAAACTGAAATTTTTTTTCTTTTTCCGTTTTTAAAAAAAAACAATAAACATTGAATATTTTTTTTACTGCGTAAAAAAAACTGCAAACAAAGTAAAAAAACAATAAACTTTAATCACGAGATTGTTTGAAATTCTATGCTACAAGTTTTGAATCACCATAGGTTTGGAATTTTGATTGTCCAAATACTTCTATTCGAACGTATTTCCCTGCTCCACAGTGCTCTCGTGCTCTGTTTGCTCCAGGTATGTCTCCTACAAATCTCTGGCTGATTTTTTTGCAAAAATAGTGAAATAATGAAAAATGTTTAGTATTTAAAGAATTATTTTATGAAATTAGATTTTCGAAAATATTTCGCTGCCCATTTTCAATTTACCCTTTTTTTTCACTTAAAGAAAATAGAGTTGTGCTTTTTTTATTTGAAGTTATTCGTCACCAATGCGTCACTTAATAGAACCGCACAGGTGCGTCCGTTTCTAAAACGACACCTGTGCGCAGTAACAAAAACGCACTGGTGCGGTGATCTGTCCATTTTCAAGGCGCCGAAATTGCTTTTAACTGTGTGCACCAAAAATTATTATTGATTTTTCTCAAATGCAAGGAGAAAATATCATAATTATATCGAATGGAAAATTCTTCAAAATCCAGCTCGATCCATAATATTTCTCAAATTCCATCGCGGAGTTCTCCCTATCCATCTAGAGACATAATATTTACTTCAGATTTTATTTATATTTTCATTATTTAATTGAATTTATGTTTTTTTATCTATGTCAATCATGCACAGCTTAATTAAATTTATAATGTATATAAATTTTGCAAGTTCATGCAGATTCAGCATCGAGTTCAAATGCACAAAATATTCAAATAGCTCCAAAACGTCAAAAGCTCTTATCAGGAGCTGTGTACCTCAAGGCGCATTTGGTAGATGAAAATGGAAAGTCGCTTCACCCTGCCAATTGTAACAATATTGCATCTTCTAGCCACAATCCCGAGACAACAATGATAATAATTATAATTGTTTGCTATATTGATTAATGTAATTATTTCTATGTAAAACCAATTAATCATGAAATATTGTCAACGTGGTTACTAATTGATATCATATATTTTGTACTAATCATGTTCAAATATATATATTTTTTAAATTATTAGGATTCTAGTGATGATGAGCGACCTACCTACCATCTTCTGTTGCACCCCATGACAATGTCAAATCGAGAGAAGACTGAATTAAGAGAAAAAATTAGAGAGGAACGATACCAAGAATGGTTGAATCAACCACCGATTCAATTCCCTCTACATCCATATTCACCAATTAGGAATTACTACAACAATAATAGTTCTTCACAAGCCGTCAATGGAGGCAATCAAATAGAGGTTGGTATGGATGATTACTTAAGGGATACGACTGCCATGGAGACAATGTTGTTAGATGCATTCCAAAATGATGATCAGCTAGGGGATGATGCTCATATTGCTGACACCTTTTTTGAAAGCCTTAAATTTGCTTCCACCACCCCTCTCTTTGGACCTGGCAGTCAGTCAAAGTCTACCCAGTTGGGGACAACGATGTTACTGTACAACTTGAAAGCAAAGTTTGGCTTGTCGAATGCATGTTTCTTAGAAATTTTGAGGTAAGTTACCATAAATTACTCCCTTATATAAATTTGAAATATAATCAATACATTGCAATGAACATTACAGATGGTAAATTTTATGAACGTTAATAATTATATCGGTATTAATGTACATTTATTAATATATTTTTCCATGATCATCAACTACAGGTTATTCAAAGATAAGGTTCTTCCGAGTGATAATGTCTTGCCCAATAGCTGTGAAGAGGCAAAGAAATTGTTCAAAATGTTGGGTGTTGAGTACATATCATATCATGCATCTCAAAATGATTGTATTCTATATAGAGGAGAATATGTAGACAAAGAGATGTGTCCAAAATGTGGGCATGATAGGTATGATAAATCAAAAAAGAAGGGTAAATCACGTACTGGTTCTCCTTTTAAGATATTGAGGCACATGCTTATAATCCCAAGGATTAAAAGGCTCTTTCGTTTGAAAGAATTAGCTATGTTGCAGGGATGTCATGCCTCACACAGAAGTGAGTTGGGAGTTATACGAATCCCAACTGATTCAATATCCATGAAGCATACAGAGGATACATGGCCCGAAAAATTCAAGGATGAAGTACGAAGTCTACGACTCAGCATAGCCATGGATGGCGTCAACCCATATTCCCTCCAGAACACCAACTATTATGTTTTGCTTGTAGTAGTGATCAATAACAATATCCCCCCATGGCTATCCGTGAAGAATGAACATCTTATGTTGGCTCTCATAGTCCCTCGTAGAAGACAAGTGAAGAATATGGATGTCTACTTACAACCACTGGTAGATGAATTGAAGGAATTATGGGATGGGATAAATGTATACGATGTATCAAGACCCATCGCAGAAGAGAGGATTTTTACATTGTATGGCATATGTGCTTACACGACACGTGATTATCGAGGCTTAGAAGTTTTCTCTGGTAAATTACATGTTTAATTTATTGATTTGTTTATATATGTAACAATATTCTTTCACATATTATTTATTTAATTCATTGTAATATTTGTTCTGATCTTCATGATATTCTTTAACGTGTCATGCATATTAATTGTATACAATAATCTCGTAGGTCTTGTAACAAAAGGGTATTTTGGATGTAAATGTTGTGGACCTTCTCTGAAAGCTATATGGTCCAAGGACCTACGAAAGCTAGTGTATGATTGCTCCAAGGTATTCCTCCCAGAAGAACACCCTTACAGAAGATCAACATTCACTTTCAATGGTAAAAAAGGGAGAACCCAAAGGCCTCCAATAACGACACTAGCTGAATGGCTTAGAGCATATGAGAGAGAGAAGGAGAAGGAGTTCATAGAAATTTTCGATTCAAATGGGGAGCCTATGTTCGATGATATAGAATTCTTTGATACCTATATTGAGAAATTTCCCATAGGCATGAAAAGGAAATCTGTGTTTTATAACCTCCCATATTGGGAGCATCTTAAGATTACCCACTTATTAGATCCCAAGTATATATTTAAAAATGCTTCATCTTCTTTATGGAGGCACATATCATCGAAACAAAGTGACACATTGGCTATTAAGAAAGATCTTATTACTTTAAAAACTAAAAAGAAACATTGGCCAAGACGATTAGAAAGTATGGGATCAGAGGCAGGCATTGGTCCCTCTAATTCATGGTTTTTCAAAGAAGGTGATGTCCCATGGATTTTAAAGAAATATGATATTTCTTTAGCAAATTTATAATGGGTGTGAGGGTGCCAACTTCATACGGGTCTTCACTATGGCGCTGCTTCACCTTGGATGACCATTTGTCGGGGTTGAAATCGCATGACCATTTGAATCTTCTAAGATTACGTATAATGTCAAAAGCATGATTTTATTATTTGTTATATTAATAAATTTTATCCCATGTGGGGATCATAAAACATAACTACTTATGTAAATTATTGCACGTGTTTATAAATTTGCAGTGTCATTATCCTTTGTTCGTGCGTGGGTGTGTGAAACATGAATTCTCTCAAGACCTAGGACGTGCCATATCTAAATTATCTGCATTTGTACGTTGGATCACGTCAAAGGATATTCATCTGGATAGCATTCCACGGTGGCATCAAGAGATAGTTGAGATTGTTTGTATGTTTGATAAGGAACTGCCGACGAGTTTCATCGACTTACAGGTTCATCTTCTAATCCACCAAGTATATGAGGTTGAATTAGTTGGGGTGGTTTCTTGTCGTTGGATGTTCTTCTTAGAGAGGTACATGAAGAAATTGAAAGGTTTTGTTTGACAAAGGGAAAAACCCGAGGGGTCTATGGCAGAGGGGTACATATCGTATGAGTCTTTCTATTATGCCAGTGAGTACATCAAGCAGGTTGACAACAGACCAGGTGCGGTGATTTGGGATGATGAAAGGGATGAAGACAAATGAGAAGGGAAGTTTCTCCAAACGAGTGGAAAAAAGTGCTTGATAAAGAGTAAGCAACTTATAATTTTTCAAATTTACACAAATTTAATATTCATGTTGAACTTCGATATAATATATATTTTGATCTCTAAGTACTATATAATGTCGATTTGATTTCATCAGCGGATGCAGAAATTGAAGAAATCAATAAATTCGTTCTTTACAATTTTGAAGTGACACAACCGTGGGTCCACTACAAGGAAAAGGCCCTCTAGCGGATTTTTTTGAGGAACCCCTTATAAAAATACCCCATACATCTGTTTCTAGCGGAGGTCACTAGAGGAGGTTGGCAGGCGGAGGGTTTTGCGGATGTTTTCAGCTTGGTGCGCTTATCATTCAACATCGCAACGATGCTCGTTACAAGAGAAAGCATCATGCGCAAAAAACATTGGCACACCGTACACACCCGCCCGGTGCATCGTATTATTGTAGAGCACCAGTGCTTCACAACTCTTCCACGCCGGTGCATCATAAACACCGCGCCAAAACTGAAAACGCCGAGTGCGGTATTACGAACCCGCACCGGTGCATCATAAATCAACGTGCCAAAACACAAACTGACCGATGCGTTCGTAAGAAACAACACTGGTGCACCTATAAAGCACGCGCACCAGAAAAGGGTTAAAATAAAATTACGGCAAAAAAAACTAGATTTTTCACTTTTTTCAGTGCTCTAGAGCTCTCAATTACCGATGCACTCTACAAGAGAAGGCACGGGTGCGCACAAACTCTTCGTCGTCAGTGCATCATAAAACACCGCGCCAAAATAGAATCGGACTAGTGTGTTCATATGAAACAACACTGGTGCACCTATATAACACACGCATCGAAAAAGGGTTAAAAAATAAAATTTACGGCCAAAAAACCACATTTTTCACTTTTCTGATCTCAATCACCAGTGCACTCTACAAGAGAAAGCACTGGTCGCACAAAAAATTGGCACACCAGACATCGTGTGCTCTGTACACACACGCCCGATGCGTCCTATTACTGTAAAGCACCAGTACTTCACAACTATTCTACCTCGGTGCGTCATAAAACACCGCTCCAAAACTGAAACAACCCGGTGTGGTGTTAAGTAACTACCCCGGTGCATCATAAAACAACATGCCAAATTTGAAATTGCCCGATGCATTCTTAAGAAATCGCACCTGTGCGCCTATAAAACGTCGTATATGTATATGTATATGTATATGTATATGTATATGTATATGTATATGTATATGTATATGTATATGTATATATATATATATATATATATATATATATATATATATATATATATATACTTACTAAAAAAACCACATTTTTCACTTCTTTCTCGCATTTCTTGTATTCTCTGCTAATCGGTGCAATTTCTCCTTCTCTGAGTCGCTCTGACATCGGTGCTCCCATTGCACCCATTACACGAACTACTGTTGTGTGTTGGCCACCAATCTCCAGCTTGCATTTTGCAAAATGGTGGGCAAATTTTCTTTTGAAAATTCTACAGACAATATGCCTCCTCGACGACGAAATGTACAAGTACTTTTCTAGTTTTTCCATAATTAATCTTTCTAACGGATTAGAATTTGAAATAACCTTAAAATTAACCATTAAAAAATAATAATAATAAATAAATAAAAATTGTTGCACAATGCACATGAGCTATTCGGCTCACACCGGTAAGCGGTGCTACCGGTAAAATTTACAGGCCGCACTGCAACCAGTGCTAACGGTATCCGCACCGTTTCTGGGGCGGTATCGAAAGGCACCCACATTATTAAAAAAAATAATAAAAATTACGGTGCGGTCATTTAGTTGGGCGCACCGTTGACCATGGGAATAGCAATGTGGTGTGTTGACATATATATCCACCCCTGTGTCTGTCAGCACACCACATCTGGCATTCCGGCAAGGTCAACGGTGCGGCCGGGTAAAAGACCGCACCATTGACTATATAATTTGTCAGGAAGTCGGTGCGCTGACACAACTATACGTGTCAGGGCGTATATTCGAGACATGGCAGATGCCGAGGATCATGATCAAGAGGCTGGTGGAGAGAGACATGCTCCTCATGCTGGTGTGCCGGTATTGCCTTTTTCTAGGCACATTCGACCTGATACTCGATACAAAATGGAGTTGGGCGACCAACTCAGTGCATTGATTGTTGAGGCGAGCATCAGGCCCGCTCATTACAAATACATACAAGCTAATGATAGGCTAATATGGATGTGGAGAGACATGCCGCATGACATGTACAGCCTGATGCGGCATGTCGTAGGAGCTACGACAACTTTTACGCGACTGAGGAGGATTGTTGCACGTTATATGCGTGGTCGAGCCGCAGTACCTGATGGACAGTCCGCGAGTAGTGAATCATCTCATGTTCGTTCACCTCGTGCCACACCTGATGAGCATGAGGCTCCACTAGCATCTAGTAGTCATCATGGAGATGAGGCTGGACCATTGGCCACATCCAGTCATCAGCAACCTATAGCATCCATCAGTACTAGTCATGATCATGAGCAAGCTAGACCATCGAGCGTCGAGGCTGCACCATTAACTGAGCATGCCTCTACTAGTACTACTTGTATTGATGTTGTACTACCACCAGCTGATCCATCCATCAGTACTAGTCATGATCATAAGCAGGCTCGACCATCGTCCGTTGAGGCTGCACCATTGACTAAGCAGGCCTCCACTAGTACTGCTATTGATGTTGTACTACCACCAGCTGATCCATGACATTTATATTACAGTTGTATATTTTTAACATTATTCAATTATATATATATATATATATATATATATATATATATATATATATATATATATATATATATATATATATATATATGGTCCATGTATTTTATGTTCATGTTGCAGTTGTACTTAATTTACATGTTGGTGATCATCATGATGTGTATATTGTTAGATCATGTTAGATATGTTCAATTATGTTTAGCTTGTAGATAGATGTGTATGTGATATCATGAGTTATTTGACATGAGATGTATATTTGATGTTTGTGTTGTGACGATGTTAATATATAATGTTAATTTGATGTTTGAATGTGTTTTTTAGTCGAATATGATGTTTGTACGATGGTTATCATGATCGTGGTGTTTTGAATTAATTTAATATTAAATGACCATGATATTTATTAAATATTATGTCGTGATTGTAATTGAAATTTAAATCTAAATTGTATGTAAAATTGTAAAATTGTATTTGTCTATGTAATTGTAATTTTAACTGTAATTGTATGTAAAATTTTAATTGTAATTGTAATATTTAATTTATTGTGAAATGATTGTAATTGTATATATGACAAATTCTAAAATTCTAAAATTGTAATTGTAATTCTATGTAAAATATTTGTAAAATTGTAATTGTAATTGTAAATGTAATTATATTAGAATTACAATTACAATTTTACAATTTGTCATATATACAATTACAATTATAATTATAATTACAATCATTTCACAATAAAAAAAATTTCAAAAGAGAAAAAACGTTGTTTTACTTTATATATAGTAAAACAGTCCATATAACAAAGTTTGTACATATACAGCATATGACATATCCGTTTCATCCATCCGATACCAGAAGCCGGTACCAGTATATAAAACAACATCTAAACAAAGAGATACGACTACCCCCATACATGCAAATTTGGAGAGAGACAAAGACCCATCAGCTTCCTGAAACTATAGTCTAAAAAGATGTATGACAATAGGCTAAATAAAGATGAATGCGTCCCATCCTAAACAAACAGATAAATCTTAAGAAAGTCGCCAAGCTAGCTCGCATGATGAGCCATATAAAATGTACAGACAGAGATCAAGCTCGCTTGACAGAGTGCCAGGCTACTAGCTCGCTTGATAAAACGTGCAAAAAAAACCAAGTCGCAAACACACAGAAATAGAGATCAGGCTCGCTTGATATAGTGCCAGGCTACTGACTCGCTTAATAAAACGTCCAAAAAAACCAAGTCTCAAACACACAGAAATTATAAAGGATAAGAGTAATAAGCCATCAACATTATGAGAGCAGGCATAATAAGGATGAGTGTGTTCCATTCGAAGCAACCCAATAAGACTTATGATAATCACAAAGCCGGCTCGCTTGATATGCTGAATAAAATGTACAAATATCAGACTCACTTGAAAGAGTTCCAGGCAACCGGCTCACATAAAAGAACGTCCAAAAAAAACCATGCCGCGAACACACAGATATTATAAAGGATAAGAGTGAGAAGCCACCATCTTAGACTGTCGAAAATGAAGAACCAAGATGCAGCCAAAGGGCTGTTGTAGACCAATATTAGACAATTTATCAGCCCTCATGTTGAGTTCTCTATAAACATGACTCAAAGAAACCCTCTGGAATTTGGAAAGTATGTACAGGGTGCGATCTGTTAGCCAGCTATAAAATTTGTTATATCAAATGCTGGCTAAATCATTTTGGAGCCTTCAAGGAACAAATTTTATTGCAAAAAGTGTTGACTCTTGAAGACTCTTGAAGGCCTCATGCCTCTGTCCAAATCTTCACTGAGGTGCCCATTTTACACTCAATAATCCTGCTGATTTCCAAGAACAAAATACTGCTGCAAACTCCTTTTCCCTTTCCTTTCCTCTTTCTAAACAAACCTCATTTTCCCCTTTCCCTTCATCAAAATCCCTTTGATAAGGTTTAAGACCCTTTCTTGCCTTATCGAAACCCTCAAACTCCTTGAAAATCATTGAAAATATAAAAATCACATTTTTTATATATTATAGACTTAAGCCCCCTTGGGCTAAGTCTTTAACCCTTCCCCTCCATACACCCTGGTGCTGGAACCAGGTGCTAAGCCGTTTGAGCACCTATTGCATCGCAGAGAGCCGAGCGCACAAATATTTTGCCACGATAAAAGCTTTGATGTCGATTTATCCCTATCTGTTATGGCCTCCGATCATGTTGCATTCCATATAACCCATGGCCCCGCAGACGGGCGCCAGGCCGTATTGTAAATAAATATTTCGCCCCCGAAGTATAAACCTTCATCTATATTAATTTGTCGGTTTTTATTATATCATAAAGTTTTCCGCCGGTGCAAATTTCCATTCACTCCCCACCGTTGATCTGATCTACAGATCGACGGCGCACAATCTATCACCCCGGTGGTCCCCGCCAGTCACTCACTGTTCAAAACCGATTGGTTTTTATCACACCACTTTTGAGAGGGAGGCGGTTTTTTCCGGTTGGCAGCAATGCCATCCACCGGCCGACACGTGGCCTTGAGAAAATTTTGAATACCACCCTCATCGTGCATTAAAATTCAAACATGGGTTCAGCACGATATTAGCGTCCACCGTCCGATCTAAGACCAGCTCATCGGACGATGATCGCACTCTGGAGAAGCCTGTGTGTCAGTCCAATGTATAGTGCATTTTATTGAATTTCTCCGCCGTCGATCTGATTTGCAAATCAACGGCCCAAGCTCGATCGCTTTGATTCCTTGCCCAGTTAGCAGTTACAGACCTGGGGGTTTTTATTCATCCTAATTTTATTAGAGGCTTGAAATCTGGTCATATTTTGTAAAGGTCTTTGGCGTCGATCCTCCACCGTTGATCGCGTAGGCCAATCTCATCCGACGGCCTGCGTTTTTCCCGATCCCCAAACTTGATTTTGTGACCATTTTTATCTAAAACAAAGGTTTTAATCCATTTTCTCCATTTTTCCAAAAAATCACTTATTCGCTTTGACTTTTCGCCTCCGCTCTCGACCGTCAATCTCTGCGCGATCGACGAATCCGATTTAATTCCTCCTCTATTTCCCTTCGACCCCTTCTAATCAATCTCGATCGTTGGATGATGCCATCCAACGGCCACACTCTCCCCACATGTCCTTTGAAGCAGTAAACCTATATATGCAGGATTTCATAACATTGTTAGTATTTTGCAGGGTTCCAGTGGTTTTTTCCACTATGTCTGAAGAAAATTTAAAGGCAGAGGGTGATGATCCTCCCGCCTTCGATTTATCAAAGGGAATATTTTGCAGGGTTCAACTCCATGTTCCATTAATAATTCATCAGGCATTGATGCCATATGACCCCTGCACAGCAATGCACACAAACAAACACAACGAATCAGGCACAAATCAAAGAGTACCAGTGTCGAAGACAGGAACACACCAGAACAGAAGATTGAAGACAGATCTTTGGGGATTACGTCTAAGATGGTTTATCAAAATCGTAATCCCCGAGTTAAACACAGTTAAAGGAAAAATCATAAAGGTTCATCAGATAGAAAGCCCCCACCGACACAGCTGAGGCAAATCGATTCCTCCCAACTACCACGTTGCCACCTGTACCTCAAAGCATTCATATCAGAGGCCGAAGTTATTGATCAAGATCATATATTTGTCTCAAGCACAGCCAGAGAGTAAATTCTGCCAAAGAACTTAATGTAAAAAATATCAACAGAGTGACTATTACACAACACAGAGCCTCAAAAGTCAAAAAGAGCTCCCACCGAGCTTAAATCTTAATGTAAATGATTTAATACAAAGGACACCTATGTAAGCTTCTTCATCGAGCCCCCCAAAGGCCGAAGAAGCCATTAAGTCTGTATTAATTATCTTTAGAGATCTTTTATCAGATCTCACCTCCTCATTCTTCTATAAATACTACTGCAGAAGATGAGAGAGGGTTTGGTTGATGTGGCTACTGAACATTGAAATGTAATTGAGCTTGAGACTTCTATATGTAAATAGTGTTCACTGGCTCTTGGAGCTCTGCTTGTAATAGATAAATTATTCTGGGAGGAGTAGATGATTGCTAAACTAAAGCATTGGGCTTAAAGCTGTAATTGGTTTGGAGCATCAATACAAGCTGATTTATGGGATCTTGGTCTATGTTGACAGTGATGTTTTTCTCATTGTAACTTGTTATTTTGTTTTTATTTTCACTATGTTCATCTTATCTTATAAAGAACAACATGCATAGAGTTAGGACCTACTGTATATCAGTACCCTTCTCTGACTGAAAATCTTTATCTTCATGTTTTCTTCCCATATGTGTTATTTAGGAATGATTTATTTCAGTTGAGCAGTTAGGAATGTTGGCGTTCCCTCGTCCTATTCTCTTAGTTGAATATTGTTCTTAAATGTTATTTTCATTTCATGTTAAGTAGTGATGAACTAAGGAAGATATGGTGAGCCCTGGTCCTAGTTTTATCCCAAAAGACTGACTGAAAGTTTCCCTTAGAATGTGTTGAAAGATGACTAGTTTAAAAGTACTTACGAGATCTTAGAACATTCTTTGTTATCATTTGTGTTTCCCTCTGTTTTTATATGTTTTCTATTGAAAGTGTATCAAAGGCTGGCTATTTTTAAAGTACTTACCAGATCCTAGTTTACTTTCATGTATTTCTCAAGTGTATGTCAAAAGCTGGCTAGTTTAAAAGTACTTACCAGATCTTAGGCTGCTCTTTGTTCTTCATCTGTTTAATTCCACTTCTTGTTGTATCATTTCATTCCATAAATCAAACTTTAAAGAGATCCTTAGACATAGATGACTTGCCCCATGGACCACTCTTGTCTCTTGTTGCTTCAATTAAACCCTATTATGACTCCATAGCCCAATGGACTAAAACCTGAAGTTATCTATCTTCCTGGCCAAAGCTTATTCTATTTGCTTGCAGCTTCTCACCTTTGAAACTCTTTACATTTATAACTTTCCACCTCAAACAGTAATCATGCTCAACCATCCAAAAACAAACAAAACCCTTGGCCTTCATAACTAGCTTAATATCATTACCCAAAACTTCAAAGACAAATCCATCTTTGCACTTATTGGAGAGATCCCTCTCCGGATTCAGGAGGGCTAGATTCTAGAATCCCAAAGTGGTTGAAACAATGTTTCTCCATGTGGTCGGACTTTTCCAATCTTGCTGATTACAGGGAGCTAACACGATCAATCTATCCACTTAAAAGAGTACCCTGTAGAGTGGATTTACCCGATATACCATCTATAACAATCTTCGAATCTCCATATATATCAATACAATGAATCTGCAGATGGTAGGCGACCATAACCCCACTCCATAATGCCATAATATTCGCTTTATTATTATTTCCATGCCCACCGTTCCAATATATATGATATCTTTCATCACCTGATATTTTTATCCAAGCCTCGCATCCACAAAATCCTTCCTTATGGGCACCATCAAAATATAATACCGGAAGATTGATACTGTGAGGTCTCTACCTATACGAGTGATCAATACAATCTGCATTGCTTATAGTAATGCCACTGTGTCATTCCATGATGTAAGAGTAGATCAAGGCAGTATCAAGCGGAGCCTCACAAAAAATCATACGATTTCATGCACGCCATAATTCCCAACATACATAGAAAGGAAGAGATTTATAACCTTTAGTGTATCCAGCCCAGTGTATAAAATCCTGATCAGTGTCACTCGACCGCCATAGGGTATCATTAGAAAATCTCAGAAACAGGCTCCAAATCCTTCTTGCAACAGTACATTCAAAGAAAAGATGAGAAATAGTTTTGACATCCTCCTTATAGAATATGCATCTACCTAGCCCCTATTTGCCACATTTTTTAATGTTCTCCCAAGTTAGAATCTTGCCCATCCTCAGCAGCCATATAAACAGAGTGATTTTGTGCGGGATCTTCCACCCCCAAGCTTGGAAAAATCTCGGAATAGACAAACTAGTATGCATATCAACTTTTAAATTCCAATACAAATCCCTGACAATGATATTATTCCCTTTTGTCGCACCACCCCAAATGATCCTATGACCATCACGACTGTATGATAAGCCCGCGTTCTGTAAGGAACCAATGAATCTCTTCCAATTCTCCAGGTCGTGACTATGAAGACCAACAACATTAAAAGCTTTCCATACTGGGACACCAATCTCCCAGTGAAATATAATGTCAGCAATAAAAATAATACCTCTATGTGAAAGCCTATGAAAAAACCCCTCATCGATATTCTCGGCCTCCTGTGTGCCCATAATCCTATTGCTCGCAACGGAAATTTTCCTTCCATTGCCAAACTTCCAGCAGAGTCTATCACTAATGAAATCTTTGCATTTTAAATATTACAATTACAATTTAAATTTTACATTAAATATTTTACATACAATTACAGTTAAAATTATAATTAGAATTAGAAATACAGTTACAATTACAATTACAATTTTACAATTTCACATACAATTACAATTTTAATTTTACATACAATTACATTTACAATTAAAATTTTACAATTACAATCATTTCACAGTGATACAATTAAAATTTTACAATATACAAGTAGAATTAGAATTAGAATTACATTTACAATTGTAAATGTAAAATATTTGTAAAATTGTAATTGTAATTGTAAATGTAATTATAATTATAATTATAATTGTATATTGTAAAATTTTTGTAAAATTTTAATTGTATTACTGTGAAATGATTGTAATTGTAAAATTTTAATTGTATGTAAAATTAAAATTGTAATTGTATATGAAATTGTAAAATTGTAATTGTAATTCTAATTCAAATTTTAACTGTAATTATATGTAAAATATAATTGTAATTGTAATATTTAATTTATTGTGAAATGATTGTAATTATAATTTTAATTGTAATTGTATATATTACAAATTGTAAAATTGTAATTGTAATTCTAAATGTAATTGTATGTAAAATTAAAATTGTAATTGTAATTTTAGTCGTAATTGTATGTGAAATTGTAAAATTGTAAAATTGTAATTCTAATTCTAATTTTAATTGTAATTGTATGTAAAATATTTGTAAAATTTTAATTGTATTAATGTGAAATGATTTTATTAAAATATTTAAAATTGTAAATAATTGTAAAATAATAAATCTAGAATAATATGAATTTTTGTAACATAATAAAGTTTAGAAAATAATGCAAATAAATTCATGTACCTTAGAATTATCATTATTTTATTATGATCTAACATACAAAAAAAGAACTTTATACAGTCTGGTGCGCTTATCATCATAACATGCACCGGTGCGTCTTATTACTCTGACGCACCGGTGCTTCGAAACACTTTCACATCGGTGCATCATAAAACACCGTGCCAAAACAAAAACCTCGATCTTACAAACCGCCTCGATGCGCCTATAAAACAGCACGCACCGGAATAGGGTTATTCTGTAAATTGCAGTATTGGAGCAGTGAACTGTTCGAATCGAGGGCAAGGATTTTTATGAGGAGATGAGGGTTTGAAAAGACGAGAGTTCAAATTTAGGCTAAGAAGTTTATAGCAGAGAAAATGAGTGATTCAAACAGAAAGACGGACAAAGACGCTTATAGGGATGCAGACGGCTACAGAGCTCGACAGAGTATAAAAGGAGTACAGGTTGAGACCAGCAAAGAGCATTCGGTTGAGTCCGACGATAGGGTTAAGAGGTCCCATGATGGAGAAATGGAAAGTAGAGTTGATGGTAGAGAAAGATCAATCGAGGCAGTTGATAAAGCCAAGAGGCACCATGAAGGGAAGGATTCTCATTCCTGTAAGGACAACAGAGAAATATCAATTGACTTTGTTGATCGGGCTGGTAGGTCCCATGAAGGGAAAGATTCTCCAGAATGCATCTGAAAGCAACTGGGAGTATTATTCGAGCTTCGGTTGGCTTACATAAACTTTTACCGGAAAAGATGACGTCATATAAAATCACATCTTCGGCTTTCAATTGAACCTGAATGGCATCTCTAACTTGTCTGAGTTGTGGTCCTATGGATGAAACTAGTAAAAATTCTGCTTGTATTATAAATGGAAATCTAGTGACCATTTATGTGGGAAGAAAAGCATAGATACCTGCAGTTACCATATTTCCACCTACAAATCGGTTTCCCATTGGAAAAACTAGTGTAATAGCCTATTTTGCAATGTCTTTCCTCGTCTCAACCCTATACTCATTTTCTATGGGAAACCATTGCCTCCACATGTAATAACTACATCGTCTAGTCGAAAATTAGTCTTCTTCTGCTAACAAATGCAAAATGAAGGACTCGTTGTCATTGCTCTCAGAACATTACCCTTCTGCAGATTATATGTACTAATTGATGGCAGGCCATTTGTCTATCTACAGATTATATTCTAAAACATATTGCTTGCAAATAGTTAAGTGCCAATTATAATAGGTTCACATGCCACAATTGCCCACTTGGGCCCTGTAGTATTGCATCTTCACACACCCCACATTGCATTCTCTCCACATAATCAGTGGGGACCTCCTGTAATAAACAAAATGCATTGGAAGAATAGTTATTTCCATCAAGAATTTATCCAATTTCAATTCCCAATTTCAATTCTAATTTTAATTCTCAAGAACAAACAAAATTATAACTCTCAATTTCTATGGTTGGAGTTCACTAAATTTTGGTGTACACGCCTAAAAGTGATTTCGGTGTCTTAACCGCAAATCGATGCTACTATACATATAATCACATCGGTGCCGGTGTTACAAAAAGATGCACCAGTGCGGTGCTATTAAGTGACGCACCGGTGACGAATAAATGCAAATAAAAAAAGCACAACTCTATTTTCCTTAAGTGATTAAAAAAAAAAAAAAAAGGTATTCAGAGAATCAGAAATCAAAACCTGTATCATAGAATTTCAAACCATCTCGTGAATAAATTTGATTTTTTTTTACTTTTTTCTACAGTTTTATCCATTTTTACCCTAAACCCTTCATTTTTTTGTTTTTGCCCTTTCTTCTCCTTGTTTCTGTGATTTCAGAATTAGGGCTTTTCATTTTAGATTGACATCCAACCCACGGGACGACTTGCATAGTCAGATCCCAATCCATTCGCCCATTGCGTGATTTTTTGGAAAAAATAGATTTTTATCGATGCACCCTGTGTAACCTAGCGTACCGATGCACTTTATTATAAAGCACACAGCGCAAATACTGTGTAATAAAAAAATTGAAAACAATTTTTTAAATCAGTGTGCCATATCTGAAATAGGGCACCGGTGCTCCATGTTACAAGGATAGCACCGTATGGTCTATTACACTATTTTTGCAGTGCGTTTATAATACCCCACGCACTGTACGATCTATTATACTATTTTGCGGTGCGTTGGTAATACGCACACGCACCGGCGGCGGTGCATACATCAAGAAAGGTGCACCGATGTCTTGAGATTTATTTTTTACCTGAAAAGTTGACAACTTATTTATAAATATATTAATGAATGATATGGTACACGTTTCAGATTGATAAATAAATGACTAACAAGAGATCAAGTAACAAAAATACTGATAACACATCAAGAAAAACAAAAAAGACAAGTTCTTTGTAAATTCTTTATAAAAAAAATTATTTTTGAACTATATGTAAGTTTAACTAATATGTATTGTTTATTGTGTATCATGCAAAGCCACAAAATGACGAAGCTCGATAATATTATTTCTGATCTAGGACCAGAAGAGCGTAAACGCTTGATGGAAAAATTGCAAAAGGATGAATCAGGTAAATGAAAAAATACTATCGATCCAATATGAGTTTTTTTTTAAATTATCATTAATAATATACTTAAAATTTTTAGATAACATTTGTCAAACAATCTATTAATTCACATATGTTTAATGTTCTACAGGGACCAACAACTCAAAAAATGAATGTTGTTCTAAGAAAAGAAAAAAAAATAGAACATGCAAATGAAAATGAATTTCTCCTTAGCTCATCCGGAGTGGTGTTGGAAGTTAATGAAATGGGGGGAAACTTTTACAAAAGTTTGAGGGATCTATTGGAACGAATGTATAGACGTTATTTCCACTTACAATACAAAAATCAATCCAATGATTCCAAGAACCAAATTTTATCTAAACTACAGGAAGAGTTTCCAGAGAATTGGTCAATGAGACATGTTAGACTTTTAATAGCAAAAACGTACAAAAAAAGAAGAAGGAATGAAAAAAGTAATATTCCTTTAATGTTTGTCTAGAATTATTTATAAATATCACTTTTGTTATATTTACTTTTTAGATATCAATATAAAAATTAAATATTTTATTGTGATGTTACATTTTCAAGAAGATTATGAAAATCTCAAAAGATGAAAGAGTTAATATCAAAAATATGCCAGTAGGAATGTCCAAAAAGGTGTACATGGAGATGGTCAAAGAAATGGACAAAATTGCGTCACAGGAGGAGCCATCTCAACAACATCGTACTTCAAATGTAATATGTAATCATTTAATTTTTCGATCATTAGGTACAATAAATAAACAATTTAGCATTAAATATTAATTCTCAAGAATTTTCTTACAGAAAAGAAAAGAAAATGGAATCCATTCAACACATAAAACAGGACGAAAAGGAAGAAAGGGGTTGATATCTAAGTTTGTGAGTAATTGTTACTTCCTTATAACAACTTAACTAGATTTAGTTTTTGTATTTTTTAAGTTGTTTTACAAAAATTATCATTAAATGTCTTCAAACAGGTGCTAACATACAAAGAAGAACCATCAGACGAATTGATTGAAATTGGGTTAAATATGGGTTGTGAGTATATGTTGGCATATCATAAATTAATTGTGGAATTTGTAAGCATCTATCGATCTTGTTTTACTTAGCTCCGTATATAATTAATAGAACAAAAACATCCTTTATATTAAATATATGATTTGTTATGGGGTATAAAACTTGCAGGAAACAAGTAGTTTATGAGTCAATTGTTGCTATGGTACGTCATTTTTCTTTTCAAGTTACATTAATGTATATTATTTAATATTGCAATTTTCATTATTCTCACCAATTTATATACACTCATTTCAATTTATTTTTATGTTTGTAGATGGAAGGTGAAGAAGAAGAAAACAATCAACGTCGTGAACAAACCATTCCTTAAAATAACCCCAAGTCATGGAAGTAGCTTTAGCAGTGACAACAATTTAAGCGAAGAATGATGATCACTATGTTTGGATATAAAAGCAAGGCGTTGTATTTTTTGAAATATGTCTGTGAAATCAAACATTTTGTTTAATGTAATGGACATAGTGTCCCAATTGAAAGACAAAGGGATACCAATGACTGTCCCATTTTGTATGATAAAGACTGTCTTATTCATATATATTATATATCATAAAATATGTTTTAATTTATTCTATTGCGTTCTCCATTGTCGTTCTCAAATGCACTAATAAAATTTTAATTCATATGAATATTGTTATGAGATATGTATGTGTCGACTTTTGATGAATAATAAATTTTAAAAAACCACAATAATTATGATATGATATAACAAATTAATCCAAACATCACATTCAAATTCATTAATAAGAATTTAATTAATGTGAATATTGTTATAAGATGTGTCGACTTTTGATGAATAATGAATTTAAAACAATTACAATAATTGCACTGTCACAGGTTGATGTTTCTAAAAAATACAAAATGAAAACATGATCTGGATTTATGCAGGAACGCATCAGAATAAACATATAACCATAAATACAAAGATGCAGTGGAAATAACACTTCATTTTATTAATATCAAAGAACTAAAATTTGCTTATAGACAGAATGGAAATAAACTAGCTAGGGCGTTGGTAGCTATCTCTGAGAAGAGATGTGGCGGCTACAGGCCTCTGAACTGAGTTGCAATGAGGCTCGAGGGCCTATTTATTATTTAGAAACAATGGGAAATCCTAAACAGCCAAAACCCTAACCCTAGGAGATGAAGCGCCAAAACTATGGGCCCCGTTTGGGTAAATTGGTGTTTCAACTTCTCGAGGACGTAACTTTGGCATACGATATTCGTTTGACGCGTACATTAACTCATTAGAAATATCTATCCGAGGACTACAAATTTTGAGTGAGCAACATCGATCCATGCATGAACTAATGTTGCTCCCTGTTTTCCAAAAAAAACGTCGTTTAGAGCCTCAATACAGCTCTGGAAGCTCAGGACCCAAAAAACTACTAAAAATAATAAGTTGTGTCGAAACTGAAAAGCTACCAGAATTGATGGTGTGGGTCCAAATGGAATACGTCGGTGGCCACCAATATCCACCTGGATCATTTTTCCCCCCTTAGGAAGCAATGGTCCCCATTTCATTTAGTTCCTCCATGAGATGGGAAAACTTCTGCTAAACTTGGTCCCTGGAGAACCACTTTCGTTGGTGCAGGAGCTAGCCAACTTTGACAACCCGATATAGTTGGATCTTCTGTTGGTGAGTGTTCTTGATTTTCATGCCCGTAATCTGATACGAGTGCTTTGTTCCATGCGATGCAGGTTTAACTGCGTTGGTGTCATTTGTTGCAACAATGTCAGAGGTGTCCAGTAGAGGTGGGAAGTAAGGACGAAGGTGGTCCACATTGAATATTGGGTGCAGACCAAGGAATGATGGAATATTGAGCTTGAAGGAATTGTTCCCTACAGCCTTGGTGATGGTTTACGACCCGTATCGGAGCAAGCGAAGCTTGCGGTGGGGTCCAGTGAGACACTCCTTCTGCAAATGTAGCCATACTTTGTCTCCCACTTGGAAGTTGTGTGGCACCCGATGTTGATCATGGTGTTGCTTATACTTAGCATTGGCTCTGTCCAATATGTCATGAACCTGTTGGCAGATGTGTTGAATGCGCTCGATGGAGCTATTTTCTTTGTCAAATTTAGAGTGGACATGAGCCGAATCGGCCTGAGTAACCGCAAATGGCATGGCTACGTCAATGGGACATAGTGGCTGGAATCCCAAGCCCACCTGAAAGGGGCTATGGCCGATTGAACTGTAGAGAGCCCGTTTATAACTATGTTGTACATAGGTGAGGCTCTCGTCCCATGTCCGTGGATGCTTTGAATTGTACATGCGCGGAATGTGTACAATCATTATGTTGACGACCTTTGTTTGTCCATCTATTTGGGGATGGAAAGTTGTGGACTTGGTGAGCTTGGTGTTCAGCATTGACCCCGGTGAACCAAAATGTCATGAGGAACACCATTATCTAGATATAATATGATATCTTGTGGATCCCAAAGTGCACCCACACTCATTCGAAAGAAGAGTTTAACGGTGGCTTATAACCGACGATATTCTTCTTGCGAGGCCGCCATAATGGCCATCTTCGAGGAATGCGTCGACAACCACGAAAACACAGTCGTTTCCATGCGTAGTAGAAGGAAAGCCTGACATGTAATCCATGGAGATGGATTCCCAGGGTCGACTAAGGGTAGGTAGCGGAGTATAGAGACCTTGCTTCTTGATGGTCGGTTTGGCAATGGCGCAAGCAGTGCAGGATCTGATGTACTTCCCAACATCCTGTCGAAGGTTCAGCAAATAGAAATACTTCTGCAGTACTGCCACTATTTTCTCGACCCCGAAATGCCCAGTGACTCGACTGTAGTGTGCTTCCCATATCATCTTCGCACGCTCGCTTAAAGGAACACAAAGGTGTCCCAGGTGACATAACAGTGCATCTTGGAGGTGAAAATTTGGAACTTGCATACCCCCCAAGTGTGCCTTGTATGTGTAGCTGAATTCTGGATCGCTCTTGTAGAGAAGCGTCCAATCAAAAGTCTCATGCCCACAAGAATTGAGAATGGTGGTTATGGGCACGATCGGTGGTCGGCTGAGGCAGTCTGCAACATTATTGGTGCTACCCTTCTTGTACTTGATGTTCAAATGAAATTGTTGCAGATATTTGGACCACTTATGATGGCGATCGTTCTGCAACTTCCCTTGTGTCTATATGAACTACAGGGGTCGGTGGTCTGTGTGGATGATTGTCTCCTTCCCCAAAATGTAATGCTTTCGTTGTTGACAGACTTGCACAATGGAATACATTTCTTTATCATAAGTGGGATACTTTCAAACTGTGTAAGAAAATGTCTCATTGTGATATGCCACTGGATGCCCCTGTTGAGTAAGAACTGCCACAATAGCATAGTGGAGGGCATACGCTCTCACCGGTGAAGATTGCAACAAGAAATAGTGAGGAGGCATCTGAAACATCATTCTTTGATCCTAGTTGGAAAGTGATCACCAAAACTAGGTAAGAATTTTGGTGATTTTTGTCGCAAAGTCTATTTTTAGACATATGATCATATTCTATGAGTTGCAAGATGCTATTTGTGGATGGTTGGTCAAGTTGGAAAAATAGATGGATTTCTATTTTTTGAACATGACCTTGGGCGGAATCTATTTTTAGATTGCTAGTCTAAAAATAGATATGTCGAATATTATTAGCTCTTAATAATATTTGGACAATAAACATTATCTTATTCTCTTGGAGCACTTCAGTTAAGTGCACAGATGTGGCACAGGAGCTGACAAAAGGAATTACGCTATTCCTAAGGGTTAAGTGGAGTTATTGCATGGATACTTCAGTTAGAACTCATGTGAGAGAGTTTGGTGGAGTTGATTGAGGAGTTAATGGAGTTGTGTTCGGTTTAACTAATCTAAGCATAGTTGAGCTATTTGTATCTAGTTTAACTGATTGATACAATTAATGAGAGTAGTGTGAATTAATTATTAATTAATTCACTAATTATAAACTCATTAATCAACTAAAGAATACATCAGTTAAATTTAGTGCATGGACAGTTTTAGTGGAGACCAGTGCAGAGATAGGTGAAAGGGAAAGTGTGACTATTAGTTGTGATTATAAGTGATGCGTGATTTGCATCCAAAACTCAGTAGAGATGCCTATAAAGACTGCGTGAGCAAGGCTGGGGTAATTTATTCTCATCAAGAGGCATTCTTCAGCAGGGATTGCGCAGTAGAGGCTGGCTATCAAGTGGCAGAGATTGGAGCATGTGTTTTGCTAGATCTAGCCTGATTAGTGCGTAGCAATTGGAGATTGTATTGAGAGTTTGTGAGGAGCTTTGTATGATTGTTACATGATCTCTATGACATATATAATATACAGATAGTTTGGGTTTTAAGCTTTAAGCTTTCCCATTACATATTGTGTTCATATGTGTGAATCTTTATGGTTTTAATGTATGCATGCAATTGATTTTATTTCCGCATGTAATGATCAATGGTAGAAGAGATTTTGTATTATGCATGAAGCTAAAATAGTGTGTGATTAGGAGAATCTCGGTGAATAATATATCGGTTATTCAAATTTCTACATGGTATCGGAGCGATATTGATCATTGGAGCAATTGCAAAGCATTAGAAAGCATTTGAGTTTTAGGATAAACTCGGGGAAAATAAAAATGAAGAAGAATGACACTATTAGGTATACTTGACAAATTTTTTCCCTTTGCGGGGATGAGCTTGGGAGTGTAGGAGTTAGTGTGGATGAGGAAGGACAAGTCAAGAAGGTTGGGATTCGAGCCAAGAATCTCTACAAACTTGAAGTAGATGGGATTTCTACGGATCTTCCTACTATTGGGAAGTGCAAGAAAGACATGCAATTGAAGCTTGAGAGGGAGCTGGATTTACATGCAGGTAAGAGTGAACCTCAGGATGTGGAGCAACCACAAGATGAGGATCATGGAGTGGGAGCAAACATTCATGCAGAGAATTTTCGTGCCAGATGGGCAGAGGGAGTGCATGCAGCTATACCACCAGGTGAGAGGTGGGGCGACATGCATGAGTAATCCCAAGAGGATATTTCTGGGTGGGATTCATGGAGATGGTGTGGATGCATCTCAAGGATCGAACACGGCTACGAGGAGCCCACAAAGCGGTAGTAGTAGGATCAGTTGCCCACAACACGGTAGTAGCATGATCGGTTGGATTGATGCGGGCGAATCAAAGTAATGATGTCGGATCTGGAAGTGCGGAGGATCGAGTTGACAGCAAGTGCAGAGTGCATGTGTGCAGAGTTCAACAACGCAGTGGTTCCTGAAGACATGTTCAATAGCTAAGAAGAAGTCAAAGACTTTGATGATAGATGCATTATATTGATTCAATTGTTTGGAGGCTATTTAGTTTCGGAAGTGTTGCAGCAAGAGTTGCAGGGCGAATGCATGGAGTTGCATGTCGCATGCAAAGATAGTCATTTCTTGTTGAGAGGGAGAGTTAAAGTTTGCAACAAGAAAAATTGGAGGCATCCTAAAACATCATCCTTGATCCTAGTTGGAAAATAATCACCTAAACTAGGTGGGGCCACACGGGTGATTTTTAGTAAAGTCGTATTTTTAGACATGTCGATCATGTTACATGAGTTACGGGATGCTATTTGTGGATGGTTGGTCAAGTTGGAAAAATAGATGGATTTCTATTTTTAGACATATTGGGTGGAATCTATTTTTAGATTTTTGATCTAAAAATAGATATATCGAAATATTATTAGCTCTTAATAATATTTGGACTATAAACATTATCTTATTCTCTTGGAGCACTTCAATTAAGTGCACGAGATGTGACTCGGGGAGGCGCGGGAATGAATTACGCTATTCCTAGGGTTTAGTGGAGCTATTGCATGGTTGACTTCAGTTAGAACTCATGTGACAGAGTTTGGTGGAGTTGATGAGACAGTTAATGGAGTTGTGTTCAGTTTAACTTAGTTGAGCTAGTTGTATCTAGTCTAACTAATTGATACAATTAGTGAAAGTGGTGTGAATTAATTATTAATTAATTCACTAATTATTAACTCATTAATCAATTAAAGAATACATCAGTTAACTTCAGTGCATGGACAGTTTCAGTGGAGACCAGTGCAAAGATAGGTGAAAGGGCAAGTATGACTATCAGTTGTGACTATAAGTGATGCATGGTTTTCATCCAACACTCAGTAGAGATGCCTATAAATACTGCGTGAGCAAGGCTAGGGTAATTCGAACTCATCAAGAGGCATTATTCAGCAGGGATTGCGCAGTAGAGGTAGGCTATCAAGTGGCAGAGATTGGAGCATGTGTTTTGCTAGATCTAGCTTGATTAGTGTGTAGCAATTGAAGATTGTACTGAGAGCTTGTGAGGAGATTTGTACAATGATTGTTACATGATCTCTATGACATATATAATATAAAGATAGTTGGGGGTTTTTATCTTTAATTTTTCCCATTACATACTGTGTTCATATGTGTGAATTTTTATGGCTTTAATGTGTGCATGCAATTGATTTTATTTCCGCATGTAATGATCAATGGTAGAAGAGATTCTGTATTGTGCATGAAGTCAAATAGTGTGTGATCAGGAGAATATCGGTGAATAATATATCATTTATTCAAATTTCTACAGTCTCGATCTCAAATGGTTGTTGCAAGTCTGGTAATGTGAGCACTGGGGCAGAACAGAGGTGATTTTTCAATTCTGTGAATGCCTTCTGTTGAGGTTTCGACCAAAAGATTTTTGCTCTCGCTCCTCCCTTGGTGACTTGACTCAAGGGCCAAGTGATATGAGAGAATCCCAACATGAAACTATGGTAGAAAATAGCAAGACCCAGAAAGCTACGAAGCTTTTTTATAGTGGTTGGGGCTGGCTAATCCCGAATGACTTGGATCTTGGTTGGATCCACATGCACCCCCCTTTCATAAAAAATGTATCTCAGATATTGAACCTGGGTCATGCCAAAAGTGCACTTCTCCAAATTTTCACACAACTTGTGTTGCCGCAGTGTTTGGAGGACTTATCGGATGTGGTGAAGGTGCTCTTCCCAAGTCTGGCTGAAGATCAGAATGTCATCCAAGTACACCACTACAAATGAGTTGGTGAATGGCCGCAAGATGTCGTCCATCATCCTCATGAAGGTTGCGGGAGCATTCTTCAACCCAAAAGGCATGACTAGCCATTCGAAAAGGCCTTCCTTGGCATTGAAGGCAATCTTCCACACATCGAAGGGTTCAATTGGTACCTGGTGATATCCAAACTTCAAGTCGATCTTGCTGAAATATTTTGCACCCTTGAGTTGGTCCAGAAGGTCATCAATCTGTGGGATCGGGAACCTATTCCAGACAGTGATTTTTTTCAGCACCCGATAGTCTATACAGAGTCTCCACGTCCCATCCTTCTTCTGTACCAACACGATCGGGCTCCCATAGGGCGATGAACTTGGTCGAATGTGACCTTTTTGCAACAGCTCATGAATCTGCCTCTTGATTTCATCGTTCTCCAGAATAGAGCGCTAATAGATCGGTCCATTGGGTAGCGACGCACCTGGGGTCAAATCAATTAGGTGCTTGTCTTGACAGTGTAGAGGAACCCCTGTGGGAGAGGTGAAGATGTCCCCGTACTCCTCCACAACCTTATCCATTTGTTGTTGTCGTGCAGAGGAGCCCTGTCTGGAGGTCGTGGCCATAGTCTTCTTCTTGCCCTGGGGGAGGAGCTTTAGGAAAATGAATTTCCTAGTTTGGGAAATGAGCTTACTGCATTATTTTGCAGTAACCAAAGAGATAGTGACAGGAGGTGGTACCTCTGGTATCCTATACAACTTATTTCCCAAAGTAACAATAAAAGCGCGAGTTCGAGACTCATACACAGCATGACGCTTCCACAAGTATGGTTGTCCTAATAATACATCAGAAACATCAATAGGAGCAACGCTGATAATAGCTCATCTCGTGAAGGGCTTGTATTGGCAGGGAAGGCGCACCGTCGGCCGACGCAAAGATCTCGTCCTTGGTGAAGCCACCCAATGGTGTATGGATGTGGGTGAGCTGTGGTCGGCAAGCCCAACCGCTTCATGGCGTCTATTGAAATGAGGTTCTTTTGGCTCCCATTGTCGACAATGAACTGTACAGGGGAGCCTTTTACCCACATCTAGGAGTGGAAGAGACATTCCTCCTCCTCTGGATCTTCTGGTTCCTCCTTTTGGATCTTTTTAGTGGCAACAGTGGCATTGGGCTCCGCATCAATAATTTGTTTCCCTTTTTCATTCCCCTTTTCAGGTTCTGATTCAGAGTCGAAGCATGCATCTGACTCAGAAGCCCTCATCTCGACCACTAGCGACTGCTTCGCCCGACACTCACTTGTGTTGTGAGTGGAGCTCTTATGGAACTCACACCACTTTCCCGTGTCCTTCTTTGGCTTTGCGTGTCGTTTTCGTTTGTGGCTTGACATGTTGTCTTAAGTCGCCATGCTCGCTCGTCCTTTGTTCTGTAGTTTAGGGACACCTTTCCCTTGCTTTTGATTCGTAGATCCAAAGTCTCGCTTCTTCTATTTGAATTTCTGTTCAATCTTGGAAGCATACTGGTATGTCGTACCAAGCGAGGAGATGTCAAGGAACTCCATTTCCTCCTAAATGTATCTTTGTAGACAACCGTGATACTTTAGCACCAAATGTTTCTCTGAATCTTTGATACCCAACTTTGTGCGCAGGGTATGGAACATTCGTCACCTCCTATGACATTCGATCCCTTCTTTGTCGCAAATGTGGTCCATTGTAGGCTTGTCCTCATTCTCTCCCCATGGGATAAAGATTGTTCCTCGATGCATGCCTCAAAAGTAACTTAATTGGGGGCAAGGCTGAGAATCAGAGGGTTCTATCTCGCCCTTTTTCTCACAAAGGTCACCAGTCCTCGACATGAAAGCACTTTCGAGGAGTGCAAAATAATATTCCTCATTTAAAAGTCATGAACTGAGAAATATCCTTCTAATAGATTCAACCATCTATACACTCGTATCGACATCTATTTCACCCTCAAATATGGGAATGCTCAAAATTTACTTGTACCTTAAAAGGAGTCGCACCTCCGCAGTGGTCGTTGGATGCATGCGTCGCCATGGGCAAATTGCCAAGGATTTAGGCTTCTTCCTACATCATCACGTTCCTTTGCCTTTCGAGGGCCTCCTCTAGCAATATTTTGATAGGATCTCCTGCTCCCTCATCTTTCTTTTCGTCCCCCATGGGCGTCCGTCGAGGTTTGCGAGGCTGATCTTGCAAAGGTTCCACCAGATCAAGCCCTAGCTCCTTATACCCCGACCTCGTTGGGGACATGCAAAGAAGGATCGAGAAAAAGCAGACCGCTCTGATACCACTGATCCGGATTTAGGCAGGAACGCAACAGAATAAACACATAACCATAAATACAGAGATGCAGCGGAAATAACACTTCATTTCATTAATATCAAAGAACTGAAATTTGCTTACAGACAGAATGGAAATAAAACTAGCTAGGGCGCCGGTAGCTATCTCTGAGAAGAGATGTGGCGGCTACAGGCCTCTGAACTGAGTTACAATGAGGCTCGAGGGCCTATTTATTATTTAGAAACAATGGGAAATCCTAAACAGCCAAAACCCTAACCCTAGGAGATGAAGCGCCAAAACTATGGGCCCCTTTTGGGTAAATTGGTGTTTCAACTTCCCGAGGACATAACTTTGGCATACGATCTCCATTAGACGCGTACCATACCTTGTTAGAAAGATCTACGAGGACTCAAAACGACTCCGGAAGTTCAGGACCCGAAAAACTGCTAAAAATAAGCTGTGCCAAAACTGAAAAAATGAAAGAGACAATGGTGCCCCAAGTGGAATAGGCGGGTGACCACCAATATCCACCTGGATCAAAACCGGTGCGTGTGAATAACTGTACACTGGTGTGTTTGTATTAAGAAAAGCACGAGTGTGTTTCTACGATCTATGAGCACCTAAAAAGCACCAAAACCAATTAAAAATATTGGTGCGTTTGTGTGGTACGACACACTAGTGCGTTTATGTGTCTATATGCACCGACTCTGTTGTACGATCTATGGGCACTACATGAATACCGATACCAATTATAAATCTCGGTGTGTTTGTGTGATACTGTGCACCAGGGCGTTTATGTGTTTATAAGCACCGGTGCATTTGTACGACCAATGGGCACTGCACGAATACTGATACCAATTATAAATCTTGGTGCCTTTCTGTGATACTGCGCACCGATGCATTTCTATATGTCTACGCACCGATGCGTTGATATGACCTATGGGCACCGCACAAATCCCAATACCAATTAGAACGGCCCCGTGTGTTGTATCACCAATACTACTCCCAGTGCGGTTTTATACCTTAATGGCCCTGTGCATTTTCCTTCAACTGCCCCAGGGTGCCTTCTATATGTATGCAACGGTGTGTTAAAGCCAAAGTAGCGCACCGATGAAAAAAACATCTGTAATAACCTCCGGTCGCCCATTTTTTTAATTGTGTTGAATTTCCGTTAAAACCTCCGCCAAAACCTCCGTAACCATAAACAGATCTTGTAGAAAATGTTTTTTTGGCAATTTTGGCCAACTTTATAACACTAAAAACCTCCTTTATAACCTCTGTTAGAGGGTCTTTTCCTTGTAGTGGTCGCTTTGTACGAACAAAAGAGGATGAAATGGGATAGTGACAGGAAAGAATTCAGACGGTTGAATGGTAGAAGTGTGCCTTATCCCGATCATTTAAAAGAAACTATGCCAAAAATATGCCCCAATAGTTGGGTTGCTGACCAAGTCAGAGAGAAATACGGTGCAACCGGTCGTTACCCGCGTGCTGAAGAGGATACACTAAACATAGGGATTGGGTGCAGCAACTCGGTAATAATCTTTTTAATTTATATGTAAATTTGGAACTAATAAGACATATATATTTCATATTTTAACTATTGGGTTATTATAAGACACATGACACTATGATTATTTTAATTTTTTTTTTTTTATAATAGGTGCATGTGTTCCCATCTAAGTGGGCATATGGGCACCATTTTCGCATAGAAAATTTCGATGCTGGGAACATCACACAAGACTGTGGAGTGGAAGTCGAGTTCGATCAATCTAGTCGATCTAGCCACCGTGATCAAAACCTAGTACGAGGGACGTTAGGTTACGTCGGAAAAATACAAGAGATCATTGAAGTGGAATTCTCTTCTTTCCAATGTGTTATTTTTAGGTGCAAGTGGTGGGACACCTTTGATTGGAGTAATGTAAAGGAAGATCACGATAGTAGGCTAATATGTATCAACTCTAGAAAGTTGTGGGATAAAGCTAAAGAGCCCTGTGTTTTCCCCAAACACTGCAACCATGTGTTTTTTTACCCAGATGTGTTGGATAGGGATTGGTGGTTCGTATTGACACATGACCCTAGATCAAAACATATTTTTGAGAACAATAGTGTTATCATGCCATGCGAGTTGGAAGATAATGAGGGTGATCATGAGAACCGAGAGTGATATGGTACATGTGTTATTTCATCAATATTTATACTTTTTAAGATGGGTTTTTCGAAATATTATAATATGTATTTTGAATTAATTGGTAATTTGCATTGTGTTAATGTTAAAATCAATATTTCACTTGATAATTTGCAATTATGTTGATCTAAAAAACAATGGTGTACTGTATAAATTAGTTCTTTGTTTGTATCTAAGATCATAATAAAATAATGATAATTCTAAAGTACATGAATTTATTTGTATTTATTTTCTAAACTTTATTATGTTACAATAATTCAAATTATTCTAGATTTATTATTTTACAATTGTTTAAAAATTTAAAAATTTAAAATTTTTAATAAAATCATTTCACATTAATAAAATTAAAATTTTCACATTAATACAATTAAAATTTTACAAAAATTTTACATAAAATTACAATTAGAATTAGAATTACAATTTTACAATTTCACATACAATTACAATTAAAATTACAATTACACTTTTAGAATTTTACATACAATTACAATTTTACAATTATTTACAATAAATTCAGAGTAATACAATTAAAATTTTACAAATATTTTACATAGAATTAGAATTATAATTAACATTATATATTAACATCATCACAACACAAACATCAAATATACATCCCATGTGAAATAATTGCTATCACATACACATCTATCTGCAAACTGCACATTAAATGAAGTACATATCATACATGCCTTAACGATATACACATCATGATGATCACCAACATGTAAATTAAGTACAACTGCAACATGAACATAAAATACATGGAATATATATATATATATATATATATATATATATATATATATATATATTGAATAATGTCAAAAATATACAACTGTAATATAAATGTCATGGATCAGCTGGTGGTACATCATCAATAGCAGTACTAGTAGAGGCCTGCTCAGTCAATGGTGCAACCTCGATGGTCGATGGTCCAACCTGCTCATGATCATGAGTACTACTAGATGCTGCAGCCTATTGACTGGATGTGGCCAATGGTCCAGCCTGCTCTCCATGATGATTGCTGCTCAATGCTAGTGGAGGCTGCTCATCTTGCACGACACGAGGTGAATGATCATCAGATGATGAGTCACTGCTCGCGGACTGTCGATCACGTGCTGCGTCTCGACCACGCCTATAACGTGCAACGGTCCTCCTCAGCCTCGTAACTAAGGTCGTAGCTCCTACGACATGCCGCATCAGGCTATGTCACGCAACATCTCTCTCCACATATGTAACAGCCTACCATCGGCCTGTATGTCTCTCATATTAGCGGGCCTGATGCCCGCCTCAACAATCAATGCAGTGAGTTGTTCACCCAACTCCATCCTATATCTTCTATCAAGCCAACCACGCCTAGAAAAAGGCAGTACCGACGCACCAGCAGGAGCAGGTCTCTCTACATCGGCCTCCTAATGATCGTCAACATCTGGCATCTCCTGATCGTCATCAATATCCACACCTGGATCATGTGGTGGTGTCGGCATGTCCTCGCCATCAAAAGACCCAATTTCTACAAAATATATACAATTACACAACAATAATTAGACAATTTCATTACACAATTTAATTAAAACAAGTTAAAGAACATATTAGAATAAATTTAAATAAAACAGTAATATTACCTCTGTCATCTGACGGCTCATCAGTTGTGAAGAGGATGTTGGCACGCCCTCACCAATCCAAACCCGCATAACGATAGGGGACCATAATGAAGGGATGCTCATCAACATTAGCTAGCAACTCCAGTGCATCATTCGATATCCTCGATGGAAACACAATCTTGCCCATCTTGGGCATCATCAGCCCCCACATGTGCATCCGTGCCTCGAACATCGACTTACGAGGCTACCAAAAAAAAGCAGGCCTTGTCTTTGGAAACCTAAAAAAAAACAAAAAAGCTCTGAACGAAAAGGGAAGTTGACCCTCCCTTGTGCATGAGCACGACATCTATCTAAGGCTGTACAGAACTGCCGCAAAAAAATGATAGGCCACTTGACAAGTTGTGGCTCCTGTACTAAAGAATCAACATAATATAGAAGCGAGCAACTAATGCATTGCCCGTCACTGGTGTTGTGTGAAATGGTCGAAATGAGAAGTGAGAGGCACCTCACCTCCTGACTACCAAATGAACCAATGAGTAACTGACCTTCGGAGACCTCAAAATCTGAAGTAGATAATATATCTTCTCTAATGTATCTATGGGAGTACACTAACTGACTCCCTGCTGCATAGCCAACTGGAATCTCTTGGAACGAGGTAAAATCCACCCCTCTCGTCGATAGCCCTATAATGAAATATATACCCTCCTCAGTGGGCGTGTACCACTAGTTACGACCAACCCGGAAAGCTTGTTGGTGGGCATTCCACCTGCGGATAAGATGTCTCAAAAACAAACCATGGCCCTTTAGAGAAGTAGCCTCCTCATAGAACTTGAGGAGGCCTACCTGCCTTAGGAGCCCCTGGGTAGCTACTGTAATAGGGCGAGGGTATGCATCCCTCTCCCTCTCTCGTGCCTCCCACAGGCGAACCATGTTATACTGGTCTGCTTGTTGTTGTTGTTGTTGTTCCCCCTTTTCTCTCCTTTCACATTTCTGAATGATTGACATATTAAATACAATTTTTTTATTAAATGAGACATGTATTTAGAAATATACATATATAATGTTTTTTTGAAAAAAAAAAAACAGTCGGTGCGTAAAAAAGAACAGGCATGCACCAGTCCCGCTGCATTTTTTTATGGAGTACACTGACGGCAGTGCACTGGAAAATATTCAACGCATAGGTGACGGTGCTCCTGAAAATTTTCATTGCACCATTGACTATGTATGGTGTCAGGAGTGCGGTGCGCTGACAAAACTCTATGCCCCGGTGCACACCAGTGCGATTTACAATGATAAGCGCATCAGACGAAAAACATCTGCAAAAACCTCATCTAGTAACTTCTGCTAGAAACATATGTCTAGGGTATTTTTATAAGGGGTTCCTCAAAAACAACCGCTAGAGGGTCTTTTCCTTGTAGTGAGAGTATTTGAAGAATATATGAAATAGAAAGTATTAAAAGAAGATTAAAAAATATGAAAGGATTTTTGAAAACTTGAATAACCGTCCTTTGGCATTTGACAATAAACCACGAAATCAAGTTCACGAAAATAGTTTAAGAAACTAATTGCCAATAGTTTAAGAATGTGTATGGTTTAAGAACCTTTTGTTATTCCTCAACTAAAACACAAGAAAACTTAATTTATCATGGGTGCACCATTCACCTAACTATGTTCTAATAGTCAAGCCAATTTATTAATTAGGTTACAATATCCAAACATAATCCTTATGAAAAGTGACTAAGGTTAACAAATTTTATGAGCAATATGACATGCACTTAGAAACAATGACTAGCGAATAAAATACTAATAAATTATTAATTAAGCTATATATATATATATATATATATATATATATATATAGGTTAACAAATTTTATGAGCAATATGACATACACTTAGAAACAATGACTAGCGAATAAAATACTAATAAATTATTAATTAAGCTATATATATATATATATATATATATATTTGAAGCTTGGTAGTACTTTTCATTTTTTATTTTTTATTTACTCCATCTTCATCAACATGTCCAGATGAGTGCTATAACAATCGACTTCATCAACATTTAACTGAATTGAACCTGTGATGAGTGCTATAACAATCGACTTCATCACCATTTAATTGAATTGAACCTATGATGAGTGCTATAACAATCGGCTTCATCACCATTTAACCAAAACCCCACTTGAAAAGAGGCAAGGAATTGAATCTATAATAAGTGTTATAATAACCAACTTCATCACCATTTAATCAAAACCACAAACAAAAAGACAAACTTACTTTAATTTAAACATTAAAATTTGTATTAATGAATGCCAAAACTTATTGCTAGAGACTTGCCTTTTTTTTTTAAATTTTAAAGAAACTAATAAAACCATATATATTTTTAATAATATTAAATTTAATTTTACACATAATCCCCAAAACTGCCAAAAACACATTTTAACTTTTTATTTTGAAAAATAAATATATCTAACTATTTATGAAAATTAAAAAAAATCAAAATTAATAATTAAAAAAATAAATAGTTTCACGACTTGAATATTTGGAGTGGGAAATTTTTATATCACGTTAATCACCCAATTAAGCCTCCTCTGCTGCTGACAGAAAACCTCGTTAGAAGAGTTGTAATTGCAGCAAAAGAAAGTCGTTGCCAGCTCACTCCACAATATATATATATGAAATCCAAATATCAATAATAATTAAAATTAAGGTTTTGAAATGTCCATGGCGTTATCTCACGCGTTTGCCCCGCATCGATTTGCACAGGAAGTAAGGGAGCGGGTCAGCGATCTTGACCGTTCCCAGTGAAATCGCCCCTGATTTCCACGACACCAGATGCTAAGTCGGCCTTCTGAGGGAGATTCCAGTTGTTCTGATCTGCATTCTGGATCTACATTTTCGTCTTAATTTTTTCTATAGCGCATGCTTCAGATCCATCAAACAGAGCTTCATTTTACCATTTATATTTGGCTTGGCGAAATTTCACGAGTCTTATGGGCAGGCAATTCTGGCATCGAAACAGGTCAGTGAAAATATTTATTTAATTAGGATCATTTTCAGCTTTAGGGTTTTGCTTTTTAACCGGCATTGTTGAAATGCTCAGTATTTTGGGGTTTTGAGATGCCTTTTCTTGTTTATTTTTTCTGAGCATGCAATGCTTGTTAAGCGAGCGAAATCGAATTACTGAGGCCGGTTCGCAGATAATTTGTTGTTTTAATGTCAATTCTCAGTGATGGCATCAATTTTTAGGGCTGAGTTCCATGAACTAGTCGAAACGGCTCATGTTATTTATTGATAAATGTTTTCAAAAATTGTCATTTTGTTCAGATCCTTTATATGGTATTAGGCCGGACAGCACTCTGTACATCGCGTTAGAGTGAATTAAATTGAAGATAGCTAACCCATAATTAAATTAAAGTTAGCTAGCCGAATATTTTAGCGCAAAGTGAAATAAATTTCATAGAATACTGGCAAATTCTTTAATTAATAGTCAAATTTATTTCGCTTTAACCTTAACGCAAGTCTTGAAACGATTGCTGTACGTAACTGCACCAAACCAGTTTTGAATTCATCCAATCTAATTGTTTTTGCAAACTTGCACTCATTTTTTCACAGACGACCACCTCAAAATTAAAATTAGGTCCCGGCAACTAGGTAATATAGATTAAATAAGATAATCGGCAGATACGGACTTAAATACATCCTTGTTAACTTTAAGAGATCGCAGAAATCAGTGGTATTTAGCTAAATTTACTGGACTTAAAAATAGACATTAACGGATTTGAATAACAGATTTTGTGTGTAAAATGGACTTTACTTTCCTCATGTTTGACTTTAACAGAATTTTAATAATAAACTTTGGACAAGTTCTGGCAGATAGTTGATCTAAATTTACTCATCAGTTCCGAACTGTGCGCTGAGAGCAGTGAACAATAAAAATGGCCATACAGATTTGCTCTGTCAAGTTTATCAGAACATTGTTTTTTTCACAAACGGCTATTTAATATTAGATCACACTAAACTAGGTACTGTAGTTTGAATAGATCAACGGCAGATAGCTGATTTAAAACATCCGGATCGACTAAGAGACCTCTGAAATCAACGATATTTAGCGAAATTTGCTTGATCTAAATTTGACGTTAACAGATTTTAATAACAGATTCTATGTGCAAAATGGACTTCACTAGCTTCAAGGACATTGCCAAAATTTATAACATATTTTCTGTGCAAATTGGCCAAATTCTACTATGTATTTTATCTTAATTTATTCACCAGTTCAAAATGATGCATAGGCTCAGAGAGCAGTAAACAGTCAAATGGAAGCCATCTTAAACAACGCAAAGTTAAATTACATAAAAAATAGATGACTATATACATACATGCATGTGACAACATTAAAAAATATTAAACCAATTCTATGTCATGTATTAATTTATTTATATTAAAAAAGTTTACACATTAAGAATCTTGATCCATCTCGGTGCTTGATAGATCTAGGCTTAAGATAGATCTAGGCTGTTACTACAAATCTGTTATGGAGACAATCATTTTACTTGCTAAAATTAAGCCATTTATGAACATGTAACCTCCTTTGTTCTGTAGGTATTGTCAAAATACTGATGGACAGCTAGATATCTTTTATGAAGTGTAATAATTTTAGAATTGTTTATAATGAAGTTCTAATGGAACCCAAAATAGACGTGGCCATCTATTTCTGATTGCAGGAGTCAAGGAGTGAATTATGGCCAAGGCCAACACATTGACTTGCACTACAGTGACACAAAGGCCACAACATAGCTTAAAGGTAATGAATAATCAAGATACAAATCTTAGGATTCCTTTAAATGGCCTTTGTGTCCTTCAATACAAAAGATTCTAGCATTGTAAATACCCCATTGATCCCCTGCTATTTCCATTTTTACTTTGCTGTTTAGAGTAATTTGGTAAGTTCCAAGCAAATCCCATTGACAACTGTCTATAGGAATCAGCGTTCCACGGGGACGTGTCCCCCAGGGTCGGGTGCGCGCACCTCTCGCACTCCACGTACCTGGGACGGGGGACGTATGGGGAAACATTTCCCCATGTCCCCCTTTTGGGGAGAGGTGGGGTGATGCTGGGGGGCTTCTGCGAGATGCGACTCCCCAAAAGGGGGATGCTTGGGCACCCCCCACAGAAAGGGTGGGGCGTCCCCCCACAAAAAGGGCTAGGCACCCCCTCTTAATTTTGCTTGTAAACAATGATTTATGATAGGGGTTCTGACCTCATTGGATTTCATATGGAGAAAGTAGAATTTTAGATCTTACTCAAAATCCAGGAGACTTAACAATTTTTCAGGAATTCAGGATTCGGGGGATTGCAACGTTTCCATTGGATTTTGTTATGTACGAGGGTATGGACTTAGTATTTAATCAAGAGGACCATGCCCTCTGTGTACTTTAGAGTGAATCTTTGACCCGTCACTCTACCATTTTTGAATTTTAGTTATATCAATTTACTATTCCAGTCTTCATATTGCAGTATCTACTATAGTCTATTTTGCTTAGTACTAATTAGATTTTGGAATGATGAATTTTTATTTTAAATCAATTTAGAATCTAGAATGATGATTGATAATTTTTTTTTTTAAGTAATATAGATTCTAGAATGGTGAATATGGATCAATGTATTTTATTATTTAATTCAATTATGTATGGATCAATGTATTTATGCTTTCATTATTGAATATGAATTTGAAATCTCTCTCTCTCTATATATATATATATATTAAAAAATAAAAAATAAATTATATACCCTGACGTCCCCCGTCCCCACTAAATTTTCCTAAAATTTGAGGGTAATCCCACACGTCTCCCTTGTGTGTCTCCCCGTCTAGAATGTGCTGGAGTGTGTTAGGAGTGTCTCTGGTTTTGCTATTGCCAGTTGCGTGAGGATTGTGCTAATTCTTGCAGACAAATTTATAAATGCTATATTATGATTGCCATTGAGGCACTAAGTTGCATGGAAAAGGGGTATGGAAAATGCTTTTGGTATAGTATGAGCATTTTAGAAAGGGCTCTTCAAAATTTTGGAAAACAGGGAAACTCAGGGTAGATGAGTAGATAAGTCGAGGGAAAAAATGTAAAAGGAATATGAAAAGATACAGAAAATTATAGCCATCAATTTTTATGAAATCATCCTTTAAATGCCGGAAATTTATACATAGCTGAATAGAAATTTAAATTTTGTCTTCGTATTTATCATGTATTTTTATAACGAAAAAGTAAAATTTTTCTTTGAAACCCTAGCTAACTTCAAATCTGTTTTTATATAATTTGAAGTCCAGTGAATTGATTTTTAGGGCTGATCGGGAATTTTAATTGCTCTTGCTGGTTTGGCATGGGGTGCATAGCCCTTGCCAACTGATAAAAATGAGAAAAAATAAAAATGAATGTCTCCATACATCTTTCTGGCTGGAAATGTCTCACTTATCCTGGAAACACATGGGAAATGCTTCCTGACCATTTCTGCAATCTTGGAAAGGCCAGGGGGCTGTTTCCTGTTGTTTCTTTGGGCATATCTATCCTGGAAATATTTCTGGGCATTCCTGCAAATTTGTGTTTTGAACAAATTTCTTGAAACGCTGTCCTATATGGTGTAAGCTTGTATTATGAATCATGATTAAAGTATTGATGTTGTTTGTGTCATCTATAACCTTTATTTGCTCACTGAATTGCAATCTTCTATCATAGATGAAAATCACATTTTGCAGAGGTCTGTATTTAGTATTTACTGTTTCTTTGACGATAGCTGGAGCCAACAGAGTTTTCAAAGAAAGTTGGCTCTCACTATATCTTTGTATAGGGAAACTTGGATAACTTCACAAGAATTGTTCTTGTGGAATGACTTTGAGTTTTGAAATTTGAATAGTGGGTTGCTGAGAAAATAATTTTGGATGGGGATAAGATGTGGAAATCCAGTTTTGTTTGACTCACTAGGACCAAGGCACCTTCTAGGATATTTTCTACATGATATTTTTTTGGTTTGATCCAATGTTACCAGACTCGGAATCGGCAATAAATCGGCGAGGCAAAAGAGCTAAGAGTTTGAATCGGATCGAGAAAAATTCAGCAAATTCAATAAATAAAGATATACACATATATTGAATTCAAACAAATATTTTTCATTGATATTCAATAAAGCCATGTCCAAACAATGCATAATATCAATAGATGTCCAAAATATCATGAATGAATAAGTATATCATATATGTTATGAGTCCAAATCTGATCCGAAGTACTGAGTCCTGAGTCCTAATCAGTGACTACATAGAACCAGAAGCATATGCTTCTAAAAGTTTACAAAATACTGCCAAGCAAATCAGTAAAAAATCAATAACTGAGAGTCTAAGACTCTAAGAGTGAGAATTAGAAGCGATTCCTCCCACTCCTTCGCTTGCTTGACTCTCTAAGTTCTCGAAGTCATGTAGACTTAAAAGAGGAGGCTCCTCCTCTAATTGGACCCAATCTAATGCATTTGTAGTTTGCAGATCTATCTCCTCAAGGTCGATTGGTGAATGATCCAAACCTGTCATTATCATGAGACATTGAAATGTAAATTAAAGTTTGAACTTTAAAGTGCAAATCAAATTATGTAAACTTCAAATTCAGGCTCTCACCTAGTATTTGTTTGTTGCGAAGTTGTAAATTGTAATGGACAAATACAAGGTCATTTAAGCGCTTTTGTGTCAATCGATTGTGCTTCTTAGAATGTATTTTCTCAAACATGCTCTAGTTGCACTCACAATCTGAAGCACTGCGTGATTGGTTTAAGATTCGAATGGCAAATCTCTTCAAATCTGGCGTATCACTACCAAAATTTTGCCCCCAAAGACCTAGCAAGTGGCAAGTGTTTGTGACTAGTAAGTACTCAATAGTAAAAATTTAAAAAGAAAACAAAATTTAATAAAACATTTAACATACAAAATAAATTTTAAACAAATTTAATGAATTGATGAAGCCTTCAAGCCTCAAAGGTTACCTGGTCTGGCAACATCTTAGTCCTTTCTCGTATAGCACTGGTGTAGGCAAATAATTTGGTTGGCGTCCTATAATCCTGTAGTTGGGAAAAGACACGGCTTTGAAATTCTGGATCAGGGGAGCACCTTTCAATGCATGTCATAAGTCCTCTGCCAACCTCCCCATCTGTATTAAATTTTCTCTTATCATAAAAACACTGTGGGTTGAAGAAGTACTTAGCAGCATGTAAGGGGGAATGCAATTGCCTATCTCAATGTGCATCAATAATATCCGAAAGAGGCAAATACTTTGCCTCCTCATCCCCATATCTTCTTTTGATGGCCTCCTTTACGAGATCCATCGCCTCATAAATGTAACCCATAACGGGTTTGTCACCATCAACCATCCTGAAAGTTCAAGCTTTCAAATTTAATGAAATATGAAACTTTGAAATTAAAATGAAGCTTGAAATGAAATTTTAAAAATGAAAAAGTTAAAAAACTTGAAGTACCTAAGAACTTTGACAAGGGACTCTGTCACAGCAATAATCTCTTCGGCATCTTTCCAAAAACCATCATTAAACACAAGTGCAACAGTTTCAATGCCTTCAAGGGCCTTGGAATGTTTAGATGCCATCCACTCAGGTCCCAAGAACAACCTCTTCAGATTTATCTTTTGCTCAACCACAAATTGCAAAGATATGAAATTTGTTGCAAATTTAGTCACTCAAACAATGTCTTTACCTTCAGTGTATTTTCTCATGGTGTTTAGGACAATAGTGTGGTTGTATAGGTATTTGGTTATGGATTTTGCCTCCTCCACAACCTCATGTATCCAATGAAGCTTACCAATGTCCTCAAGCATTAAATCTATGCAGTGGGCTGCACAAGAGGTCCAAAAAATAGTGGGGTGCCTAATTTCAAAAAGTCTACCAGCAGCCATATAATTAGTTGCATTGTCAGTGACAATTTGTACAACATGTTCTTCTCCCACTTCCTGAATGACTTCCTCCATCATTTCACAAATAAGTTGGGCAGTCTTAACCTTGTCTAAGGCATCCACTGATTTGAGAAACATTGTGCCTGTTGGACAAGTTACAAGGAAATTTATTAAAGTTCTATTCCTTTGATCTGTCTGTCCATCACTCATGATGGTGCACCCTGTTTCTACCCATGATGAACGAAACTCAGCTAGCACAAGCATAACATCTTCAACACTCTAACAACAAATCTGTCCTAAGGCTCTTTGATGAAGGGGCTTTGAACTCTGGACCTGCAACAACAACTACATCAATCATAGTTTGCCAATAAGGACTTCTGGCACAGTGGAAAGGTATGTCAGAATAGTACCAAAAGTTAGCAATGGCCTTCCTTGCTTGACTATGGATATTTTTTTTTCCAACCAATGCCATCCAAGGTAGGTTGGGAACCAGGTTTTGTGCAGGGAGCAAAAAAAGTGTTTATGTTTCCACCTCCAGTGTTGAATGCAGGAGGATGCATTTGGCCTTGAGTTTGACTTGGATTTGGAGGCATGTGTGGGAAACTTGGGAAGGGCATTGATGATTCAACAGAGGGAGATGACAAGGGGGTATTGGAAGAACAATGGTCAACTCCAAGAGTTCCCATCTCTTTATTTTGCTTTGCTTTCTTGGCATTATGCTGACTCAACATATCAAGGGCCAAGATTGCTTGGTGTTGGACATTTTCATTAACATGGTCGGAGAGACCTATGTCATGGCTGGGTATCTTTGCAAGGTGGTACTTGAATCTATAAATGACTCCACTACATTTCAATTTGCAAAATTTGCAGAGGAGCCTGGATTCCCCAAGAATCTTCTCACAATAAGCCCAAGCAAAGTCCTTCTCCCTTGGCATTATTGTTGTTTGGATTTGTTTGACCTGTGTTTAATAATTAATTTGTGGCTCCTGTAGGCCTGTAAATTGTAATAGACCAAAAAAAATTTAAAAATTACAAATGATATAAAATGAAATTAATTGCAATATCTTTCAAAAATATTAAAACTACATTGACTGTTAATGGAATGAATAAAGGGGTAGTGATAATGTAATTTTTAAAAACTCATAGATTGAGTCTTCAGCTCTCGAAGCTCGCTTCCTCGACTCTTATGACAAATCGACAGACGTGATAGATCGGAGTCGAAACAATGCCAAGCTCCTTTGGCCACTCCACATCAAATGCGACAGTGACAAGCTTGTTCTCGAGCTTGTCACAGTGGCACCTCACCACAAGAGTCAAGGAAAACCAGTTATCGACCTCTTAATCTACGAATGTGCAAACCGATAATTAAACCGACAAAACTGAACGTGCCTGATAATTAAAACACAGCAGAGCGAAGTCGTTCTTCGTGATAGTTGAGTCGCAGCAGGGGAGAAACGACGTCGAGTCAGAGGAGCGGCGTCTTAGTGCAATAGAAGTAGAGGAGCGACTTCTTAGTGCAGTCGAAGCAGAGGAGTGACATCTTTGGCGTCGAAGTAGACTTCAGTTAAATTACCAAAAGGCGGTCGAGTCGTTTATGCCATATTACCCTAGCTAGCCGAGTAATCGCGAGTCGATTGGAAATCGTGAGTCTCACGAATCAAACTCGAGTTGACCACGAGTTAAACTCGGTCAACGCGACTTTGACTTGCGAGACTCTGATCGGATCTTTTCATGGCCGAGCAGATTCATACTCCCGAGCACTCGCTGAGTGCTGTTTCATTGGTTTGATCTGATGATCCTTCTTGTCTGCCAATATTATTATTCGAGTATGAATTGAATTAAATTACACTGTACTTCATTCTTTTAGGTTTTTTCCTAGGGAAAGCTCACAGAAAACCCTAAGAGCACTTCCCCATTATCAATGAATGGTAAATGGTGTAAACTGTCGACCCTAATTATGGAGCTAAACCTTAAGGAGATCCATGAGAGTTGGACTTTTGATCTCCCCAACTTTGGGGGAGAGATCTCACATCTAGCTCATGACTGCTTGAACTAACTGCCAAGGTTATACTTCATTCTTTTACATTTGGCCACAAGAACATTTTCTTCTTAGAGGTGCATGCGTCTTGCTTGCTTTTCCGTGCCTATGATGCTTCAAAAATAAAAAATAAGAGCCACCATCATATTTTTTTACATGTAACTTTTTGTCCCACCCTGCAACCCATAGGCGGAAATGACATTGCTGGTACCCTGCGAGTCCCAATTAACAACTGGCCCACAAAGAACCCCAAACAACAATTGGTTCATAAAGAGTGAACACGTCTAAGGTGGATTTTGGATGCAAATGGGGAGGGTAGCATCTTCCTCACTCAATCCCTTGAGCTAGACCCAATTGACAAGCCAACATCTTATTTGTTTTAATTATCTAATTGTTAAAATAAGAAAAAGATAAAGGGCCAACTTATTATTTAAAGAACAACTATAAATTAGCATAGATCCATGATTCCATCGTAACCTTGGATCTTTTATGTGATGAAAGGAATAAAAAAATTAGTAATCCCCCTTGGTGTTTAATAGTTGTTAAGATGAATCTATGCTAGTTATAATCATCCAAAGCTATGTTGTACCTGCTGAGAATTTGGGTAGCATCGGATGTGCTCTAGCTTTGAAACTTTGTGGAGGGGCTAGAACACATGAGATCTCCAAGACCCAAAAATCGTTTGGAGAAATTCCACCTGGTGTAAAAGTTATTCAAATAATTAAATTTTTTAATGGGGACCCTAAGTTTATCTTAGGGAAATTGAAAAATTAAAGTGAATTAATTTACAAATGTGGTGAGAATGTTCTAAGTGACGTGGATCAAGCTTTCTCTAATCTTAGCTGTTGATTAGTGATTAGATCACGACCGTTGATTCCTTAACGAGAAAAGTATTAAAGGAAGGCTTGGGGTCAGTTGGTGTAATATTCCCAATTAGCAAAAGCTAATTGGAATATTAATCCGGACCAATTTTGCCACCTATAATCAACTGCAAATAACAGTGAGCGGGTCGTGGTCTCACCCGAGCGCGCGGAGGCAAGCACGCGGGCTAAGTTGGCAGCGTGGGGCCGAGAAGGGCTGCGCGGGAAAGGAGGAGTCTAGGGTTTGTGAAGAAGGCCGCATACAAAAGGAAGAGAGCCTCCATGTTTTTGGGCATTATTGATGAATTTTATGAAATTGTTATTGGTCGCTAAGACTTGAGCACGCCGGCTGTTTAGCAGGTCTGCAGCACTGTTCAGTGCGCCGAGTGTCTCCGAGCGGAGATCTCAACCTCAGCCTCGGGGTCTTCGAGTGCCTGCTCGGGTGAGGCAGTTCTATCATTATCTTGCAGGAGGATCGGGTTGGACTTATTGCAGAGCAGTATCAGAAGTGACAGCGCTATCTGTGTGGAAAGACCGCGGTCCATCTCGTGTGATCTCTACAGTGCTATCATTTGGAGGTTTCGGGTCTGGTGAAGGAGCGGGGACAGTCCGTGCCCAACGAGTACGTGAGGCAAAATTGGGAGTCTCGTAGCGGGCCTTTCTTTCAGCCGCAGCATATTAGAAGCACGCAACAGCACTCCCGCCACTTGAACGCAGAACGGTGCACCGCCGCACCCCTGTTATTTCTTGAATACCTTTTGATTTGCCGTGGGCAAGTTTCGGGCGCTAACACCTGCGCATGTATTGTATTTCTTTATAACTTCCCGATATAATAAAATGGCTCAGCGATTTCTCTGTTAAACATGAATCTATTGCATAGGCCGTTTCTGTTATTTTATGCGCTGTTGAATATTTCTGAAGGAGACATTCCATTGCTGTACCATTTGCCGTGTTTAATAAATATCCTTAAATAGGAATATTACAGTGGTATCAGAGCATGGTTCTGGCTCAGCCTGTGGTTTATGACATCGGGAAAGAGACCATATAGAGGTTTGCTGCGACTTTGGAGAGCAACGATTGACAGTAGCAGTTGCAGTACCAAAAACGAAATTGGAAAAGGGCCAAAATACAAAGGGTCAGATTTTGAAGTTTGGAATTAGAAGAAACCCTTTCTAGGTTTTCCTGGGGTTTGGGCAAGGATCACCTTCCCAAATTCATAGAATTTTTGGAGTAGTTTTCAGTGGGTAAATCGGAGGCCGAAGTCAAGCAGCAGTATAGTCTTGGAGTAGCGGTGCAACTTCATGAGAAGCCTGTAGACACATAGCAGGAGGAGCCGATGGCAGGTGATGATGGTGCGAAGAGTTTTGGGGAGATGCTCCTCAAATCAGTACAGGATCTGTCAAGGCAGATCGAGGTGATGGGGCAGAGATTCACCGCCGTGGAGGCTAGACAGCATGAAACCCCAAGGGGTTTCCAGATTGGCAAAGGATCAGGCACATCCCACCATTTTCTGGAGCATGATGCCACTCGGCAGATGGCATCATATACACCCACACGTTCCACTATGCCCACTTTTCTTGGTACAGACACAGGGGCGGGAGCACAGCAGGAGCCAGAGCCTGGCCACATGGGTAATTATTTCGCCGAGTATCAGGCATATGGGTAGGAGTTTAGGGATGCCCTTCCATTCAGAGATTTTGTTCAACTCCAGTGGGATAGCAGACCCCACAAATTTCACAGAGGGAACAGGCGCTCACATGACGGAGGCTTACAACGCACCATGGACAGGTTCCCTTTACCGACATTTGACGGGTCAACCAAGCGTTCAGAAAAAGCTTGGGTGGAGAAGCTGGATACCTCTTTCCAGCTTGATCGGGTATCGGAGGGGGAAACCCTCAAAATGGTTACCTCGCACTTGGAGGATGAGGGCACACAGGATTGCAGGGAGTTCAAGGATACACCTAGGGTGACACAGGACTCACCCTCATTAGAGACCTCCTTGACCGTATCGGTTGATATCGTAGTGGAGAAGGTAGAGCCTACCCCAGTAGGGCCATCCATTGAGGTGATGACTGGAGTCGTGTCCAAGTCGTCGAGTGGTAGCAGCACACGACAGATGGGTGAGGTGTCAGGAGATATATCCACCTTTGATGAGGCACTAGGAGATATAGAGGTATTGGATAATGGTCACAGACAGCGGTATCATCGGCTTCGGACAGACCTTCGAGTTTTGAAAGGGAAGGCCATTTGGTTGCAGGACAAGGAGCTGGAGGGCATGAGAGTGGCTTGTGCTGAGTCGGCGGTCAAGTTGTCCAGCATTGGGGAACGACTGGATTCCCTGATGGTACAACCAGAGGACATGTTGGAGCATTAGATCATTCCCCTTCAGGCATGCATGGACGGGACTAGCAGCGTTGTTGGGACACCTCTCCTCATGGGAGAGAGAGAGACGGAGCCACCTAGTCAGATCTCATACGTTGACTTGGATAGCGGTACGAGACGATCAGAGTTGCATGGGGTACGACATCCACATGCTGAGGTTTGATGGCGAGAGATTTTGAGTTGGTACCCGGTGGCGTGGGTTATGGAGATAGTGGGGGACCCGGGTGTAGTTCAGCAGGAGTTTCCAGGTGCTGGGAGTACTGGAACCCCAGATTGGCATTGGGAACTAGGCGAGATCACCTATCATTTCCCAGGCAGGTTAGTTGACTATGTCTTGGAAGATACAGTTGGCCTAGCAGTAGAGCATGCACATTCGCTAGGGGAGTTTTGGTCAGCTCTAGTGGCCGACCAGTTTATGGGCAGATTCCCTAGGTTGTCTTGGTATGACACTCATACACGGGATCACGGGGTGGTAAACATACCTTGGCAGGTGCTTGTCGGAGGAGGTGGCATTGGAAGGCCACCAGATGGGGTCTTGTATGGGGCCAAGGATTCTTCACCTTTGTGTGGGGCACAGAGGACGCAGCGGAGCCGAGCAGTGGTGGTAACACTACTGACACATAGGGAGATTCACTTCTTGGACCCCTCGAGGGAGATTTGGAGTGATGATCCCTTCGTCGGCGGGTATAGTGATGCGACGGTGGAGACGGTGATACCGATTGGGGGTAGTTCGACGGATAGAGGCACAACTCTAGTTCATTACATCCTGGGATGTGTGAGAGCCTCTAGCATTGAGCAGTGGATTGCTGGTGGACATGGAGTAGCTTGGTGGTGTACCGTAGTGTGTGGGATTGCATTGTGGAGTAGGAGTATCCTACATCACATTGAGGGCATGCGGAGAGTGACCGATGCCTGGACACAGTTAGGGCACGAGACGGTACGGGGTGGCACAACTGTAGCTTGGGGTATCCAGCAGTATACAGAGGGATGCCTCAGTTTGCAGTGGCATGTCGAGGAGTACGTGGATGATCGGTGGTATGCGAGGGCATACGGTGCTGCGCAGCAGGATCTTAGAGTATTACATCCAGGGAGACTCACAGATAGGGACACTGGGCTTACCTTTTGGGGTATTTCACCCAGGATCGACGGGGAGATAGATGAGAGATACTTGATGGTATCTGTGGGGGCTCCCGCACATGACCCTCTTCTACATCACTCACGGGCACAGTCGATCTTGTTGTTGTCCTTTGGCACTTTGGGCATGAGCAGCGAGGTACGCGAGGCACACCCAAGATATTTGGATGGCCCTCAGCACACTAGGCGAGAGACTTCTCAACAGTGGCATTGGGTTAGTGTGCTAGTTGACAACCATAGGTTAAGGGATGAGATTATCCTCTGCAGGGGTGGCACACCAGTCATTGTTGAGCCTACGCTTGGGGAGCAGGTCATGAGGGAGACATGCGTCACTTTTCCCTCGGGGCATGTTGAGATCATGTATGAGCAGAGGATACGGGGTTCAGCAGTAGTAGCATCCCAGCATGCATCTGGACTCCAGACAATATATCGACACATTATCGAGAGGGTGGATGGCAGACCTAGTGGAGATATGGCGGAGGTAGAACAGGAGGGCATTCCTTCTGTATGCCAGGGTGAGGACTCTTTTCCATATGAGTCCATAGGATCAATGGAGGTCGCTTCTCGGGAGCGAGAGCAGTCACAAAGAGATAGAGACAGTAGACCGGAGCTGCATTCCAGTGTACAGGGTGAGCAGTCAGGGGGCTCTACGGGAGATACTCTGGGTGATGAGTCACTCGTGACGTCCCAGCCGGAGCTGTATATGACGGAGCCTGAGTCGGTAGAGGAGGATGCTAAGCACATCATGCATGATAGTCCTTTGGGGGAGAGCCAGACGGAGGCTCACATCGAGTCTGTGAGGGATATGCGGCTAACCGCGAGGTCAGTCTTTGAGGAGGAGCAGTCAGATGCCCTGACATCGAGTATGGTGACAGTAGCTACAGATCCATATCCTCTAGAGATGTTGGAGGTCAATGGGATGGTTCTGCAGGGAGCTAGGGGACAGCAGGAGTTTTACATTTCCGATGAGGGGGATGAGTTGTTGGAGATGGTGGAACATCCATCTTTGCGCCGACACCTTGATGAGGCACAGATAGATGTACATACAGTTGGCCGAGCTGCAGTACTTTCGGTGAGTAGTACTCTCCAAGTGTACATTGATGGAGCTTGCAGCATATCTTGCCCACTTTGGCCCATGATAGAGAGAGGGGCTTCCTTCTATAGGCAGCTTTCAGTGGCAGACATGGCAGAGCAGTGGGAGTTGATTACGGGCTGGCGGCAACATCCCAGGCATGTTCCATATGCCGTTGTTGTTGCTATATCGGATTCTTCTCCCAGTTTGGACTGGCAGGAGGTCATGAGTTGGTACCCTCTTGATGGTACGATGTTCTTCGTAGGCAGTGCAATAGAGCAGGGGCCCTTGGACATAGTAGATGTTACAGATCCCAGTTGGCAGGAGGGCACCGGTTGTTGTTACTTCAGGACTCCTTCCCGATTTCAGGAGAGCAGGATCAACATTGGATTCAGTCAGGACTTGGATTGGATAGAGGTGATGAGCCGGTATGCAGTTGGAGGGGCAGCATATGCAGTTACAAGTGCAGCACAGCAAGAGCCCGGGAGCATTGATGCTTGTTGGTGGTCTTCACCCCTGAGAGCATCAGCTATAGCAAGAGACAGTGCGCAGCCTGAGCCGTGGGACTCGGGTGATGATGGGCCATGGTGGCGATGGGATCCGAGAGGACTGTTGGTTGGTGAGAGATCAGTTTGGGATCCTGGCATTGAGAGGTCCCTTCATGTCAGGGGGAAGCGGAGGTCAGAGAGGTTTTAGTGGCGCATCTGGGACCCAGGCCCATTCTGCAGTGTTAGTGGGGAGCATCAGCTAGAGAGGAGGCTTGTTCAAGCATTGTTTGAGGACAAGCAATTGTTTTTGCCGGATGAGGTTGCGACGTGGGAGAGTGAAAAGATCTGGCGGCATCCATCACTATAGTTGCTTGGGGTCAAGCAACATTTTGCCGGGGGAGACTATAATATTCCCAATTAGCAAAAGCTAATTGGAATATTAATCCGGACCAATTTTGCCGCCTATAATCAACTGCAAATAACAGTGAGTGGGTCGTGGTCTCACCCAAGCGCGCGGAGGCAAGCACGCGGGCTAAGTTGGCAGCATGGGGCCGAGAAGGGCTGCGCGGGAAAGGAGGAGTCTAGGGTTTGTGAAGAAGGCCGCATACAAAAGGAAGAGAGCCTCCATGTTTTTGGGCATTATTGATGAATTTTATGAAATTGTTATTGGTCGCTAAGACTTGAGCACGCCGGCTGTTTAGCAGGTCTGCAGCACTGTTCAGTGCGCCGAGTGTCTCCGAGCGGAGATCTCAACCTCAGCCCCAGGGGACTTCGAGTGCCTGCTCGGGTGAGGCGCTATCATTATTCATAGAGGACGTGCTGGACTTATTATGTAGCAAGATCGGATGATAACATGATCTCAGGTGGAAAGACCGCGTCCATCTCGACCACCCTCTACAGTGCTATCATTTGGAGGTTTCGGGTCTAGTGAAGGAGCGGGGACAGTCCGTGCCCAACGAGTACGTGAGGCAGAATTGGGAGTCTCGTAGCGGGCCTTTCTTTCAGCCGCAGCATATTAGCAGCACACAACAGCACTCCCGCCGCTTGAACGTAGAACGGTGCACCGCCGCACCCCTGTTATTTCTTGAATACCTTTTGATTTTCCGTGGGCAAGTTTCGGGCGCTAACACCTGCGCATGTATTGTATTTCTTTATAACTTCCCGATATAATAAAATGGCTCAGCGATTTCTCTGTTAAACGTGAATCTATTGCATAGGCCGTTTCTGTTATTTTATGCGCTGTTGAATATTTCTGAAGGAGACATTCCATTGCTGTACCATTTGCCGTGTTTAATAAATATCCTTAAATAGGAATATTACAGTTGGAGAACACACACATAGAGTAGCAGCACTGAAGCTAAGTCGAAATTCTCGGGTGCGATTTGCTGAGAATTTTCGAGTGAGCTTGCAGTGCTAGTGAAGGGCAGATCGACAAGGGATGTTCTGATCGAAGGTCGAGAATACATATATTAGAGAGGCAGATCCATACCAGGCAGCGCAGAGGCCAGCAGGAAAGATGCAACCCAGCGAGGTTGATGCAGAGACAATGCAGGGGGCGACGCATACCCTTTTGGGTGATGCAGAGGTAGCGCAGAGGCCTTCAGGGTGACGCATGGGCAGCCTGTGCTGTGCAGAGGCTGCGCTGGGCAAGAGAGGCTGACGCAGTAACTGGAAGAGCTACGCTGGGGTTCCAATGGGACAAAAAGGGCTTGTATTCAGTAATTCTTGAAGGGTTTGAATCAGCCATATTTTCTGTCTCCGAGTGATAAGGTACAATTGCCGTGAAATTCTCTGTCGGGCAAACCACTACTGGTGTCCTTGATGTGTTTAGATTCTTCTTAATAATAAAACCCTCAAGGAGTTGCTGGACCGGTTTTCTCGCATTAGTTTTTTTCGAGGATATTTGTTCGAAAAATCATGTGTGTCCTTTGTCATATGTGCGCTATGTTTTAGTAAATGATCTGTATATGTGTAGGTTGCAGATTATGTTTACTTTAATGCTTTTCTAAATATTTCAGTTAAATAGCTTTTGTACAATAAATCAAGTAGGACAAGTAAATCAATATTTTGCAGTAGGGTTTCTATGTTCAAAAATATTCACATGATATCGGAGCGATTGTAGATCAAGCTGAAGCCATCAGCAATAGGCTGAAGAATTTTTGCTGCAGGAGAGCAACTCAAGTTGATAGATCCAGGAAGAGGCAGTGCAACGCCAGAGGGACAATGAAAACCCAACAAAAGGGTGATGCAGAGCCAGTCTGCTCACGCACAGCTGACGTAGGCCCTAGTGGGTGACGCAGAGCCTGTCAGGCTTTTGCTGGGCTGACGTAGGTCATAGATGGTGACACAGTCCAAGTTGGAGTGACGCTATGCTAGTTGCCGAGGCTGGAAGTGTAGCTTATGATCTTCAAAGTTGCTGATGGGGCATCGGTTCTGTCAGTGCAGAACAATGCCTAGCAAAGTTGACAAAGTAAGGGGAAACAATCCCTCATCATATTTTCTTGCCAATAAATCTGAGATTCGATCAAGAGGGTGATCGTAGAGGGTTGATTCGACAGAATTGGCGAAGGATTTCCGGAAGGGAAATCATTTGTCAGAGGAAGCAGGTTCTCTAGAGGGTTTCTATCGCCAAGAAATCCATATCTGGTCTTCTATTGAGTGCAACAATAGTAGAAGGGAGAAGAGCACTTGCTTCGACTGTTTGAGCAGAGATGGCCTCATACGGGCTGAGAGATCAGGATAGGTTAGACGATGTGTCTAACTTTGCTATCTGGAAAGCCAAAATCCTGACAGTCCTGGAGGAGTACGACATCAGAGACCATGCAGAGAACGTCCTAGCTGTTCCGACTAATGCTGATGCTCTAAAGAAGTTCAATGAAAATCAGGGGCGGGCTAAGCGCTTGATCATGGATGGAGTGAAAGATCACGTGGTTCCACATATTGCCGAGAAGAAGATGACAAATGAGGTGTGGACAACACTAACCACGTTGTATCAAGGTAGCTCTGTCCAGAGGAAGATGCTTCTGGAGAATCAGATGCAGATGTTCCAGATGCACAAGGGAGAGGAGATCGATCCCTTCCTCTTATAATTGTAGACTATCCGAGACCAATTGATTGCCATGGCGGCAATTCCTGATGATGGATTCATGGTGAGGACTACCCTAAATGAACTCACCGATGAGTGGGAGACCTTTGTCCAAAGTATCTTGGGCAGAGCATAACTCCCAAACTCAGGGGACATGTGAGCAATCCTTTGTCAGGAGGAGATGAGGAGGATAATTAAGAGAGAATTCAGTAGCGGAGGAGTCAAGATAAAGAAAGAGGAGGAGGAAGATGCAGCCCTAGCATTTAAGGGACAACGAAAACAAGGGAAGAAGAAGGACCTATCCAAGGTCCAGTGCTTCAAATGTGGCAAACTGAGACATTTCGCCAATACTTGTCCCAAGAGGAAGGACAAGGAAGCTTCGGATTCCAAGGCAACAACAGTGAAATGGGACGATGGCAACGAAGATGATGTGGCCATGAGTGCTCATGTACCTCGAGAGAAGAGGTGGGGCGACAAAGATTTGTAGATTGAGCTATAGATGGTGATGGCAAGATCGTTGAGGTGCCCAAACTCTTGGAACACATACGAGCTACTGGAGCCTTAGGACAGTAGTAGGATGACTGGAGTAGCAGGTGCAGAAGATCATGGAGAAGCAGGGGCAGTGCTGGAACGCTGGAGACTAGAGCAACATAGTGCAGTGGCAGTAGTAGTGCAAAGGCTGATGGGACTTCAACAACGTAGAGGGGCAGTGCTTACGCAGTGCGGAGCAACAACAACGCAGAGGCTCCAGAGAGACAGAGCATAGCAGCTGCAGAGGGTGCCTCAGTGATGAGATGCAGCCAGATTGACTTGTCTGTCAGTTGTTGGGTGATGTCCTTTAGTTGATTACTTCTCAGCAACTGAGTTGCAGTGCAACAGTTAGCAGTGGCAGTGCTATAGGCAACATGATGCAACAATTTGAGAGGGAGCTGTTGTACAGATGTGGCAGTGACTATGGCAGAGTCCTGTGCAGTAGTACAAAAAGCAGCAGTGTAGTGGATGGAGGGCAGCAGGCCAAGCATCAGCAGTGCGGAGACCAATGCCAGAGATAGGGGTATGCTTCAGTGGTGAAGTGTTGCTAGAGCACATTCCTCGCTAAGAGGGAGTGTTGAGATTTTGGGTAGCATCAGATGTGCTCTAGCTCTGAAACTGTGGAGGGGCTAGAACACATGAGATCTCCAAGACCCATAAATGGTTTTGAGAAGTTCCACTTGGTGTAAAAGTTATTCAAATAATTAAATTTTTTAATGGGGACCCTAAGTCTAACTTAGGGAAATTGAAAAATTTAAGTGAATTAATTTACACGTGGTGAGAATGTTCTAAGTGACGTGGATCAAGCTTTCTCTAATCTTAGCCATTGATTAGTGATTAGATCATGACTGTTGATTTCTTAACGAGAAAAGTATTAATGGAAGGCTTGGGGTCAGTTGGAGAACACACACATAGAGTAGCAGCACTTGAGCTAAGACGAAATTTTGGGGCATGGTTTGCTGAGAATTTTCAAGTGAGCTTGCAATGTTAGTGAGGGGCAGATCAGCAAGGGATGTTTTGATCCGAGGCCGAGAATACATATATCAAAGAGGCAGATCCGTACCAGGCAGCCCAGAGGTTAGTAGGAAAGGCGCAGCCCAGCCAGGCTGACGCAGAGACAACACAAAGGGTGATGCAAACCTTTCTGGGTGATGCAGAAGAAGCACAAAGGCCTTCAGGGTGACGCAGGGGCAGCCTGTGTTGCGTAGAGGCTGCCTAGGCAGGAGAGGCTGACGCAGTAGCTGGAAGAGTTGCGTTGGGGTTCCAGTGGGCCAGAAAGGGCTCATATTCAGTAATTCCTGAAGGGTTTGAATCAGCCATATTTTCTATCTCCGAGTGATAAGTTACAACTGTCGTGAAATTCTCTGTCGGGCAAACCACTACTGGTGCCCTTGATGTATTCAAATTCTGCTTAATAATAAAACCCTCAAAGAGCTGCTGCACCCGTTTTCCCGCATTGGTTTTTTTTTGGGATATCTGTCCGAAAAATCATGTGTGTCCTTTGTCATATGTGCGCTATGTTTCAGTAAATGATCTGTATATTTGTAGGCTGCAGATTGTGTTTACTTTGTTTTTCTGAATATTTCAGTTAAATAACTTGTGTATAATAAAACAAGTAGGAGAAGTAAATATATATTCTGCAGTAAGGTTTTTGTGTTCAGAAATTTTCACAGTACCCATATTTGAAGCAATCTCATGCTAGAGGAAAGGTTCTGTTTGTTAGTTATCTCCCTCTAAGTTACCAGGGTGCAGATATGGATTCAGATCTGGATCCAGATCTGTTAGATTTTTTAAAAGTCACCATCTTATTTTACATGTAACTGTTTGTCCCACCCTCCAACCCACAGGCAAAAATGAGATTGCTGGTACCTTGTGACTGCTAATCAACAATTGGCTCATTGAGAACCCCGAACAACAATTGTATCATGAAGAGTGAACATGTCACAAGTGGGATTTGGATGCAGATGGCGATGATATCATCTTCTCCACTCAACCACCTGAGCTAGACCTACTTGATAAAGCCAACATCTTGTTTTAATTATCATATTGTTAAAATAAGAAAAAAAATAAAAAGCCAGTTTTTTTTCAAAAATAACTACTCTAAACTAGAATAGATGCATCTTAACCTTGGATCTATTATGTTGCGAAACTTGAAAGGAATTAATTTTTTATTATTGATAATCTCTCATGGTGTTGAATAGTTGTGTTAAGATGGATCCATGCTAGTTTATGCTAGTCCATTGCAAGTGTCATGGGCCTCATTCACAATCATTCTATCTGTAACAGGGTCGACCTTCCTCGAGTGACAGTGTAAGTTGTAACCATACGCCCCTCCATCTTGGTCAGAGTGTATCTGTGACTTCAAATTGAGCCACGGGTTGAGAATTTCAGGGTGAAACCCACTCGTGAATTAGGCAAACTGGACTATATTCAAATTTCTAAGCAGATCTGTGCTAGAATTCAGCTACGAGCTGTGAATCTTAAGGTGAAACTCGCATATTAAGCAAACCCGTGACCTATATTCGAGCAATGAATGGGCATAAAGGCCGAAGTTCAACAATTTCAATGTGCAAGCAAATTTTTTTATTTTCATCTTTAAAAAAGCCCGAAATTGTGTAGGATACACAGGATGATAATGGGGATCCGTTTTACAGTGGAGGGATATATTTTCGTGGACACAGGAAACAATTATAAAACAGATCATGGGTGAATCCAGGCCAATCCAATTCTGGATCTGGATCTGATTCCGGGATCTGTGAATCCGACACCGAGGGTAGATGGATCTGGTAGACCTCCATCCATATGTATATCTGTTGCTATATCATCCGTTTTACAGTGGAGGGATATATTTTCGTGGACACAGGAAACAATTATAAAAGAGATCATGGGTGAATCCAGGCCAATCCAATTCTGGATCTGGATCTGATCCCGGGATCTGTGAATCCGACACCGAGGGTAGATGGATCCGGTAGACCTCCATCCATATGTATATCTGTTGCTATATCACTATCTAATCCAAAGGATACTGTCACATTTCCAACATTATTATCTATGTTAAGAGGATATCTTCATCATCTCATTGAAACACTTTCTTGTCAGTCTGTTATCATCTTTCAAAACTATTTTTCTCAGATTAAAGAAATTATTCCAGTTAACTGAAAAACTCTTGGCCAATAGATGTTAACGACATGGATATTTTCCCATTAATAAATTGTGGTCCTCTCACTGTTGAACTTTTTCTCAAAAACAATGGCTGAAGGGAAAACTACTTCGAGACAATTGTAGAAGAAATTAAATATTATGGTTTCCCACCTACCGCATTGTGTGTTGTGTAAGGCAATGTTCAAACGTTTGTCTCATCTTGTTTCTTTTTAATTGTTTTTGATATTTTAAACTTCTTTTCAGTGATCAAATATGCTGTGCACCTGTTGATTTCATGGTTGTGTGCAAATAAATAATGGCATCTCCACTTGAATATGTCCTTTTCTTCTGCAGCTAGTCTACTTGCAAATGGACAAATAAGGCTGGCAAGTTTCATTCATCATAACAGTGTGGTGTTCCTTTCTAGAGGAGTTTTCAATCGTCAACATTTGGGGAGTTGAACTTCGATAAGAAAAATGGGTGATTTCAACCTGGCGTTAGTTATCATAGCAGCAGTGGTGTGTGTTGTTGTGTTTCTTTTCAATATTTACCTGCTTATTAATTATCAACACCCAGATGACCTCAATCAAGCATATTTTCCAAAGCTAGTGGTGGTTCTGGGCCTTTCGGTGGCCGAAATTTCCATTCTCATGTTACCAGCAGATGTTGCAAATCGTCAAGCTTGCTCAAATAATATATACAACGGGGCCTGTAATTTAACACTTCCTATGAAGGATCTGTGGTTGGCAGTATATATCATTGATGTGGTGCTAGTATTTTTTGTCATACCATTTGCCATGTTTTACTATGAAGGTGATCAAGACAAGTGAGTCATTCTCTCTCTGTCTTAGCATGTTATTATGGTCTTTCAGCTTTTCATGTTAGAGTCACAAAATTCTCATTATTATCTGCAATGCTTCCATTCACCACAAACTATTGATCTAATTATGTGAGTTTTAGTTAATAATCTGACATGTAAATTTCATTGTTGTTATTGTCAGGAGCTGTGGGAAGAGGGTTTTTAGTGCTTTGATGTGGGTCATTGTGACTGCTGTAGTTTTTGGTCTCACGCTTGGCATTCTTTATGGTAAGAATTGCAGAACTCTGTTGTTAGTGAACTTTTCTCTTTCTGGAATATAAATGTTTGTTATTGTCAAAGCATAAGCAAAACAGTTGCATTCTTGTAGGTTAATCATCATCAACATAATGAAACATAGCATGTTGTAAGAATATAGTGCTGTTGAGCCTAACAGCTATAATCAACAGCCTTATAGCCCTATCTTGTGGCATTGTGCCAGATTGTCAATGACTGTAAATTTACTCTTACCTGTTGGAAATTACATCAGGAATAAATTCGAAAGAGTAGTAGCGCCTCTAGTGAGCACTGAGTATGGAGTTCAGGCTTAAAGCACTGTCTCTGCTCCTGTCCTATTTATCTGATTATTGTGATTAGAAAAGTGTGGCTTTTTTATACCTGTCTGATGGTAATTAATATTACAATTGTTAATAGATATTAAATACCAAACAGTAAACCTTTGCTTTAATAAATAATATTAAAATTACTAACAGCTGGTAACTGATGATATTATTATTAGGTATATGTTGTGATACGAGTCATGGCTTTTGGCTGAAGAGGCACTAAGGCAGCTATTTATGTATGCTGGGCATTATCAAGTTTCATATGTATTCTGTGCTAGTCATGGCATATTTTTGTCTCAAAAGCATTCTCTCTCTCTCTCTCTGTTCCTGTCCTATTTATCTGATTCTTGTGATCGCATCAATGGTCTATATATTTAGAAAAGTGTGGCTGTTTTATATCTTTCTGATGCTAATTAATGTTACAATTGTTAATAGATAGTAAATACCAAAAAATAAACCTTTGTGTTAATAAATAATATTAAAATTACCAACAGCTGATTACTGATGATATTATTATTAGGTAAATGTTGTGACACAAGTCATGACACTTGGTTTTAGCGGCACTAGGGCATTTATTTATGTATGCCGGCCATTATCAAGTTTCATATGTATTCTGTGTTAGTCATGGCATAATCTTATCTTGTTAAGGCTAAAAGCACTGTCTCACTCTCTCTCCGTTTCTGTCCTATCTATCTGTTTTTTGTGATTGCATCACTGGTCTATATATTTAGAAAAATGTGGCTGTTTTTTATCTGTCTGATTCTTTTTAATGTTAAAATTGTTAATAGATAGTAAACACTAAACAATAAACCTTTGTGTGTGTGTGTGTGTGTGTGTGTGTGTGTTTTTTTTTTTTGATATAATATTTTTTTGTTGGAAAAAAACTGTAATTTTTTAAATAGTCATAAAAATCACATTTTATAAACACACTGTGTGTGTATGCAGTTTGATCAACCATCAAGCATATAAAAGCAAAATATAACGGTCAGGGGTCATTAAGGAACTTTGATCCCCATTATACAGAAGCACAAAAAGCTTACCAACGTGTGAGTGTGAATAGTGTTAAGGATTATACATAAACTGTTCATTTTAATGTCCATGATAAACAGTAATCCTGAATATACAAAAAGCAAAAAGAAAAAACAAAAAAGCAAAAGCTTGCTAATTCTTAGGACCTTATCTGATAAACTGTTTGTTGACTGGATTGAAGACACAGCTGAAAGAAGTTGAAGACACAGTGCCACTTCGAAACTTTGTTATCCCCCAGCAATCCTGAGACAAGTCAAGTGCCTATTTGGAGAGACCATCTGCACACTGATTTAGTTCCCTGTATATATATTCTCAAGAGAAATATGGAAACATGTTTTTCAACTGCAGAACATCATCCAGAGTAGGAGATAAAAGAAAATTCCTGCAAGTTTGTGAGTCATTCAACCAATTGACCACAAGTTTAGAATCTTCATATATTTGTAATTGTAATGCACCCTGTTCTAAAGGCAAGAAGGTTCCTGCAGGCAAGAATTTCAGCATAATTATTCGATCCAGCACCCAAACCCAAAGAGACATGAAAATAGGTGTCATTAGAGAGATATAGAATAAAACTTCCCCTGCAGTTACCACCGAATCTGTTGAGATTTGTAGCTTGGGAGGTACTCCAAACCCTAGGGTTTGGGGATTGGAGGTTGGAGTGCCACAAATGCACTTTGTGGGCTTGGAACCCAAGCTTGGGGTTTTTTACCCAAAGATGTTAGGGCCAAGACCATGATGAGGATTGATGATTTGGCATAAGGAGTTCGAAGGCCATCCTTAGAGGAGCAAGGAGCTATTCAAAGCACGTGAAAAGGATGTGTCAATCACGAGATATAATTTTTTGAAGTTAAATGTGTGGTTGTGAGGGTTAAAAGTCAAGTTGACCTAGTTGAAAGAGTGCCCTTAAGGGCTAATGTCACACCCCACATGAAGGCTATAAATAAAGGTGAGCATTGTGCTATTTGCATCCATCCAAGTGTGGAAATATCACAAGTCTTCTCGGAGGTAGCCACAGGGAAAAAGAGGCCTAGCAAAGGTGGAAAAGGAGGGCTGGGTGGGTCTGTTTTCATTAATTGTTTAGGCCAAGTTTGTGCAGGAGCTGCCAGCGAAGAAGGAGGAGGTTTCTGTGTCTTGTTTGAAGGGTCTTCTCCTCAAGTATTCTGGTCTGAATTCTCTGTTCAAGCCCTAGTTGCAGCAGCATACCTGTAGGTGACATTTGGAGGACCGAAAGTCTAGAACAGGGGGGCTGTAAGTGGTGTATTGGACAGTGAGCAAGGAGGACTTGTTTATGAAGAGAGGCCACAATCCTAGAAGCACAGATGGCTGAGATTTAGGGGCTGTAACAGTGGTTACAGTCTGCCCTTACCAGAGCGCCGGGATTGCAGAGGAAGGTACAGGATTCCCAGGACAAGAGTTACAGCAGAAAGGTATGGCTTGTCTTGTTGTTGTGATGTTTCACTAGAGGATGTAGGTGTCCAGATTGGACAGTAGTTTGTGGACATCCTATGAGCAGTCAGATCAGTAGTTGTATGTATGTCAAGAGGAGCAGCAGAAGGTTGCAGAACAAAGGTATGTTTGTCCTCTTGAGTTGATGTGATTTGCAGGTGGATGGTGTCCTAGGGGAGGACAATTTGTGAAGTCTTTCAGCCGCCAAGAGGAAGGGTGATCACTGATCACACTGTTTGGATGACCTAACCGGTGAGCAGATGCTACATCATTGTATTGGACACTCGTGGTTTGTTGGAGGGCAGCGTGAGAGTGGACCAAGTGTGGGCCTAGATAAAGCAGAATTGGAGCAGCCTAAAGAACAACTTGGGAGGATTGTAGAGGCTTGCTTCAAGCCTGAAGAAACAAGTCTCTTGATGGACTAAGAGATTGTTGGATGTGGCAGAAGAAGAGCTCATAGGTCTGATCAGCCAAGAGCAGTTTGAGTTGCCCTAGACTTGCAATGTGGAGAAGGACATCTACTGTAGAAGTTGGACAATCCTCCTTGCTTGTGTTCATTGTGGGAGAAGCACATCTTGCAGTGATAGGTGGCAGCCCTCCGTGTCCTATTTTAGTCTTCATTGGAGCAATGCAGGAAGACTATATTGGGCTGAAGTCCCTGAGTAGCTGAGAAACAGTAGCGGGTAGTTTAGAGTTGTTCACAAACAGATTTGTGAACAACTCGATAAGAGTCTCGATGTGTTGATGCGTTGAAGGGCTAACAACTAACGATAGAGCAGATTGGATAGCCGAGATTCAGTGGCCAGATGGACTTTTTTTTGTCTGTCAAGTTGTCTGTGATCCTCTAGGTTTGAATTGTGGCTTGAGGAGCTGCGACCCAGGGGCATCTAAGCCATCAAAGTCACCCGAGGATCGCACTCAGCCTGGGCCACACCAACCCTTTAGCTGACTGGATTTTTTTAGCATGTCTCCTACCCCTAGCATAGGGCACAACCACCCCTCGTGATGTTTGATCCTGGGTCGCATTGCTGACAAGGCCCATCCTCAACAGGCTGTGCTAGTGGGACTTGACAGTGGCCAGATGGACTTGGTGCATTGATAGAGGTAGAGTTGTGTTGCTGCAGATCGGGAGCCAAAGTACAGAGCAAATGTGTATAGGGCGTGAGATTTTAAGATCTGAAAATTATTACTGCAATGATTGGTTTATTTCTCCTACTTATGAGATAAGTTATTTACAGATGCTTCAGTAAATTCTAAAATAAACACATTTGCAGTACTTCACCCTAATCAAAAGCATAAGAATAGAAATTACACAAGTAGCACAATAGAAACAACCATATGAACACAGTTATTTTTGGACAATTGTCTTCGGAAAAACCCAATGTGGGAAAACCGATGCAACATATGAGGGTTTTGTATTTATCTTCAGTAATGAAAAGTTCATTTACAAGAATCCTGATGAGGGTTTTGTATTTATCTTTAGTAATGAACTTTGTCTTGAAGAATCCAAATCAGGTTAGACCTCTGGAATTTGAAAGAAGATTCAAAGGGCTACTACAGGGCCCAATTTCAGATATTGAAGATCTGAAATCATAGAGATAATTCAGTGTCAATATCGAGCTCCTAAAAGCAAGAAAAATGTGTGTATTTTTTTCGAATTACATAAGTCTCATTCGAAAAAATTAGCTTGAATTTATTCCAAGGGCATATTGAAGAATAGATATCAATATTGGGTTCTAAAATGCCCCCTAAAAAGAATTCAACACCCATTAAGCCTTCAAAAGGCTCTACTATGTCTCATGAAGATGAAGAAATGCAACATGAGATATTAAAATTACAAGAGCAAGTGCACCTATCGCAAAGAGCAACAAAAAATGAAATGAAAGTTTTGAAGAAAGGTGTGGAAACTAAGATGGATGGTTTGAAGAAAGGCATGGAAGCTAATATAAATGGTTTGGAAGCTAAGATGGATGGCATGGAAGTTGGCATGGAAGCTAAGATGGATGACATGGAAGCTAAGATCGATGAAAAAATGGAAAACATGAAGAATGATCTAAAAGTAGACATCGAAGGTTTGGCAAAGTTGATACAATTAATGATTCCTAATGACGAAAAGGTAGTACATGAAACTCACGACGAGAACAAAATAAATTTTAATCGTGATTTCATAAACTCTAATGTTGGATTGAATACCCACCATATTCCAAAGATGGATATGAGAAAATTTGATGGTAAGGATCATGTAACATGGATACTATAGATGGAGAAGTATTTTGATATCCATAATGTGCAAAACACACAAAAGATACGCATTGCAACTTTACATTTAGAACAAAATACATTTGTATGGTATTGATGGCTTTGCTCCCGTAAAAAAATTGTCACTTGGTCAAATTTTTTTTTTTTCTCGTTTAGACTAATCCTAATCTTTCCATTTTTTCTCCTCCTATCCCACCCACGGGTTTCGAACCGGTGACCTTGCAGAGCGGAGTGCCTTTAGAGTACACTCCATCACCGACTGCTCTACACCACGTGGGCTCACTTGGTCAATTTTTATGGAGGAAATGATAGCACATTATGAGGATACAAAAAGCAACACCTTCTTTAGCCAGTTGATAAATCTCAAACAAAAGGGTTCAGTAGTGGAGCACATCGAGGACTTCCAAAAATTGAATATAAGGGTAACTGATATTCCAGAGGAACACAGGATTGATCTCTTCATAGGTACTTTAAAGGATAACATCCAACATGAAGTTCGCGTTTTGGAACCTGATTCATTGGAGAAGGCATTCAGGTTGGAAAGAAAAATTGAATGTAAAATTATGGCAGCAAGGAAGCCTACCACTCACTTCTATAAAGAAGGAAGTGTTGCTACGCCTAGATTTCCACAACCTACAAGGTTGACACCACAACAATTGGAAGAAAAAAGAGAAAAAGGGCTTTGCTACAGTTGTGATAGCAAATACACTAAAGGTCACAAGTGTGCTGAGAAGAAATTATTTTACATAGATTGTGAAGAAGAAGAAGAAAATGAACAAGAAGAGGATATACACCAGGAACCAGCCCTAGAAGAGGAAGAAATGAATCCGACCATATTGTGTAATGCACTGGTAGGAATTACCACTCCTCAAACTCTCAAGATAGAAGGAAATATCAAGAAGAAAAGGTAATAGTGTTGATTGATTTAGATAGCACTCATAATTTTATTCATTTTAAGGTAGCCAAGGAATTAAATTGTTTCCTATACCCAGCACCAGAATGTCAAGTGATGGTTGCGAATGGAGGAACTATAAATTGCTCGGGAAAATGCCATAATATCAAGCTAACCATGGGGGAATATGTATTGACTAGTCCAATGCTTTCCATTCCTATGGGAGGTGCTGATGTTGTACTAGGAGTACAATGGTTACAATCTTTGGGGACGGTAGCTTTTAATTTTCAAGAACTTTTCTTGAAATTTTTTTCACAAGGAAAGGAAGTCGAATTACGGGGTATTGAAGGGAAGCCGGGAAGGATAATAAGCTCTAATGTCATGACAAAGCTTCTAAAGAAAGAACAACGAGGCGTAATTGCACAATTATGCTCACTAGAAGTTCCTACATCAAAATCATCTATTTCTGCAGATCTCCAACAAGTCTTGGACAATCATTCCAAGGTGTTTGAAACTCCCAAAGGACTCCCACCTATTCGTGATCATGATCATGCTATTCATTTGATTTCAGGAAGTGTTCCTCCAAACATCAGGCCTTATAGATATCCTTATGTCCAAAAGAGCGAAATTGAACGTATGATTGCAAAAATGTTAGAGGCTAGTATAATTCAACCTAGTCAAAGTTATTTCTCTGCTCCAGTAGTATTGGTGCACAAGAAGGATGGATCATGGCGCATGTGTTCGGATTATAGGGAGATGAATAAGCTCACCATTAAAGATAAATTTCCCATTCCTGTGATTGATGAATTATTGGATGAATTACATGCAGCAATTTATTTTACCAAGGTTGGATCTTCGTTCAGGATATCATCAAATTAGAATGAAGACTGAAGATATTTCGAAAATAGCATTTCGAACTCATGAGGGTCATTATGAATTTTTGGTCATGCCTTTTGGCCTTACCAATGCACCTTCTACATTTCAACGGTTGATGAATTCCATTTTCAAACCCTTCCTTAGAAAATTTGTGCTAAAATTTTTTGATGATATACTAATCTACAACAGGTCTTGGAAGGATCATGTTCAACATGTTGACGGGGTACTGAAACTATTGTAGGAGAAACAATTATATGCAAAATCATCCAAATGTTTCTTTGGAGGACAAGAGGTGGAATATTTGGATCATATTGTATCTCACGAGGGTGTTAAGGTAGACCCTAACAAAATTAAAGCCATTAAGGAATGGAAAGTCCCCACAACCATAAAGCAATTGCGAGGATTTCTCGGGTTAACAGGGTATTATCGCAAGTTTGTTAAAAATTATGGGAGAATAGCAGCACCTCTAACAACATTATAGAAGAAATATGCATTTTCATGGACTCCTGAAGCAACTAAGGCCTTTGAACATCTTAAAGAGGCAATGTGCCTAGCATTGGTCTTAGCTACGCCAGACTTCACAAAACCCTTTATTGTGGAATGTGATGCCTCAGGAAATGGAATTGGTGCTGTTTTAATGCAAGAAGGAAGATCCATTGCTCTTGAAAGTCGTCCAATCAAAGGAAAGTATTTACAGAAAGCTATTTATGAGAAGGAAACGTTAACAATACTACATGCACTAAAGAAATGGCAACCTTACCTAATGGGAAGACACTTAAAGGTAAAAAATGATCTTGATAGCCTTAAACACCTTTTGGAACAAAGACTATCTTCAGAAGAGTAGCAAAAATGGGTCACAAAGATGTTGGGTTATGACTTTGAAATAATCTACAAAAAAGAGAACCTAAATGTTGTTGCAGATGCACTCTCAAGAAAGAATGAAGAAGTGGAAGCATTGCTTTGTGCCATTTCTATTATCCAACCAGATTGGATAATCGAACCAAGGGATGAATGGAAGAAGGACGAAGAAGTGTGGACACTCATTCAAAAGTTGCAGCAAGATCCTAGTACATTTGATACATTTAGTTGGAAAAATGATTCCTTATGGTACAAAGATCACTTGTATCTTTGTAAGAATTCCCAACTAAAACAAAAGATTCTTTTGGAATTGCACACTTCTCCTTTCGGAGGACACTCAGGATTTTTAAAAACTTACGACAGGGTGAAGAAAGATTTTTTTTTTGGGATTTTTGGTTTGCCAACAAAATAAAGTTGAGACAATTAAGACCCTGGGTCTTCTACAACCTTTATCCATTCCAAGTCATGTTGGGAGGAGATTTCAATGGATTTTATCATAGGTTTACCTAAGTCCGAAGGAGAGAGTGTCATCATGGTGTAGTTGATAGACTTACCAAGTATGAACACTTTTGTGCATTATCTCATCCATTTAAAGCAAGTACAGTTGCTACTACATTTATGGACACAATTCAAAAGCTGCATGGAAACCCAAAGATTATTGTGAGCGACAGAGTTCCATTTTTACTGGAAATTTTTGGACGAAGTTATTTTCTTGTTTGGGTACTCAATTAGCTCATAGCTCATCTTATCATCCTCAATCCGATGGTAAAACTGAGATAGTGAATAAATGTTTGGAAGGATATCTTCGTTGTTTTGTATCTGATAAACAAACACAATGGGTTAAGTGGTTACCTCTCACTAAATGCTAGTATAACACTTCCTTCCATACTGCAGCAAAAATGATCCCATTTATGGCACTTTATGGATATCATCCACCGTCCATCACATCATATTTAAGAGAAAAAGGTTCAAGTAGTGGAAGATCACATCGAGCATCAACAAGAAGTTCTCCAACTCTTAAAGGATAACCTAAATTTGGCACAAAATCGAATGAAACAACAGGCAAATCAACATCACAACGAGAGAAGTTTTGATGTAGGAGACTGGGTATTTTTACGGCTACAACCATACAAACCAGTGAAGCACCACTTGTATAAGACCCGCGCGTCTTCGCGGGTTATATAGCAAGCCGGGTCACTTGCATAAAACGCGTGCTCTCTATCCTTACCCGCGCAAACTCGCATTAAACCTGCCTACTTGCATAAGACCCGCGGGTTTCTCATAGCACCCGTATCGGACCCCTATAAGACCCGTTCCACAATAAAAAGCATTTTTTTTGGATTTTTCTCAATTTTTTAAGTTTTTTCTATTTTTTTTGGAAATGAGGTGGAGGAAAAGGGAATTTGGAGGGAAGGAAATGTTTTATAAGCACCTCTCTCCCTTTCGGAGTAGCAGCACTAGCGAAATGAGCACTGGCGGAGTAGCAACACATAGTAATAGCAAGGCAGAGTCACAACACAGGCGGAGTTTCAGCACAGGCAGAGTCACAGCACAGGTGGAGTTTCAGCACAGGGAGAGTCACAACACAGGTGGAGTTTCAGCACAGGCAGAGTCACAGCACAGGCGGAGTTTCAACACAGGCAGAGTTTCAACACAGGCAGAGTCACAGCACAGGCGGAGTTTCAGCACAGGCAAAGTTTCAGCACATTGTCCAAGTAGGCTTCATGATCTTTGTTTCATTGCTTTGCAACTTGCTGCTAGCATGTAATTTTTTAAAAATTTTATCTAAACAATTCAATTTTATTTTATTTTTGTTCACTTGCAATTTGCAATTTTTTTTGGCCTTGTAGCTGAGTTTCTCAACCACACAACGGCCCTGTGTGGCTGAGAAACTCAGCCACAAGGGCCTGCGGGTTGCCTCCTCTGCGCGCAAGCCCTGTGGCTAAGTTTCTCAGCCACACAGGGTCGTTGTGTGGCTGAGAAACTTAGCCACAGGGCCTACGGTCTGCCTCCTGAGCCTATAGGCCCTGTGGCTGAGTTTCTCAGCCACACAGCGGCCCTGTGTGGCTGAGAAACTCAGCTACAGGGCCAAAAAAATTGTAAATTAAAAAAAAATTAATAAGCAAAAAACCAAAAAAAAAAAATGAATTAGATTTTAAAAATTTAATTTTTTTCTTTCAGATTTCGTCACCAAGCCACCTAAGGGGTATAGAAAGTCTCGTGATCCGGCATGGGCACATGGTCAACAAATCATTGCCGGTAATGACCACCATGTGAAGTGCAATTATTGTAATGCCACAATGCATGCAGGGATAAACTGGCTAAAATACCACCTAGCTAGAATTCCTGGGAATGGTGTGCGATGTTGTCAAAATTGCCCTGATGAAGTCACTATTGAAATGGCAGCTGCTTTGGAAGCCATTAAAAAAGAAACTTCTAAGAGGGCAAGAAGGAAGGATGAGATTGTTGGGATAGGTAGATCTTCATCTCAGAGTGAAACACATATTGAAAGCTCGGGTATTGGTAACTCCTCTTCAAGTGTTGTAGCAAACAGGAGTATAACCTCTTCTTTCTTCACTCCTTGTACAACTCCAGGATCTCAACCAACCTTGGATAGTTTTAATGAAAAGAAGAGAAAGGAGGCAGATATGGCAGTGAGGAGGTTTTGGTACCATAACAGTCTTTCATTCAACTATGCAAAGTCATATTTTTATCAGCCCATGGTGGATGCCATTGCAAGTGCTAGCCCTGGATACAAAGCCCCATCTTATAATGCACTTAGGGGGAAAGAGCTAGATGAGGAGTTGGAGTGTGTCAAGGAACAATTGGAGAGCATTAAAAGCTCATGGAAAATTACAGGTTGTACAATTATGTTTGATGGGTGGACAGATCTGAGGGGTAGAACAATAATAAATTTTGTTGTAGCTTGCCCTAAAGGAACCATGTTCCTAAAATCCATTGATGCATTTGCAAATGTAAAAGATGCACATTTGATTTTTACATTGTTGGCTGATGTGGTGGAGGAAGTTGGGGTTGCAAATGCTGTCCAAGTAATCATGAACAATGCAACAAATTATGTAGCAGCTGGAAGGTTGCTTTGTGCCAAATATCCCACAATTTTTTGGACTCCATGCGCTGCCCATTGCATAGACTTGATACTAGAGGATATTGGGAAGTGGGTGCAGGATGTTGTGCAAGAATGCAAGCAAATTACCAAGTATATTTATAATAATGCTTGGGTGTTGAACCTTATGAGGGAATTCACACCGGGTGAGCTTAGTCGCCTAACTGTCACACGGTTTGCTACAAACTTTCTTTCCCTCCAAAGCCTTTTGTATGAGTACCAAGCTTTGCGAAGAATGTTTTGTAGTCAACAATGGGTATTTTGGAAAGATAGCACAAAACCAAAAGCATTGTCTGTGAAAGCATCTGTCTTTGGTGATAGTTTGTGGGACAAAGTCACTGAGATTGTCAGCTTCACTGAACCCTTGTGAAAGTCTTGAGATTGATGGATGGAGAGAAACCTCCAATGGGATATATTTATGAGGGCATGGATAGGGCCAAAGAGGCCATCAAGACTTTCTATAAGGGAGATGAATCTAAATATCTCCCTATATGGAAAATTATTGATTCCAGGTGGGACAAACAACTACATTCACCATTGCATGCAGCAGGAGCATATCTCAATCCGAGCTTATTCTTTAATGGGGGTTCTAACATTCAAAGAGATCCCGAGGTGATGAGAGGTGTCATGGTATGCATTGAGAAGATGTTCCCGGATGTAGATATTCAAGAAAAAATCAACCTACAATGAGATATGTACAAGGAAGCATCTGGCATGTTTGGATTCAGCTCAAGCCAACGTCTCAAGGACAAGAAAATGTCTTGTAAGTGCAAACTGTTAGAACTTAGCTTGTAATTTTGCTAGTTCTTTTTTATATGTTTGGCATTGCAAACTAAAAATCTTTGTTGTTATTTTTTTAGAGCTCATTGGTGGATAGATTGTGGCTCTGAGGCACCGCAATTACAAGAATTCACCATCAGAGTTCTGAGTCAACCCTGTAGTGCTTCTTCTTGTGAGCATAATTGGTCAATGTTTGAGCACATCCACAACAAAAAGAGAAACAAGTTGGAGCATGAAAGGTTGGAGAAGTTGGTTTTCATCTACTACAACCTTCGAATGCTCACAAAACAAGTGCAACCAAAGGATACAGAGCCAATTTTATTGGATACCATTGATTTAGAGTCTGATTGGGTTGTGGAGGAAGAGCCCCCTGATTTGAGTTGGCTTGATGAAGAGACTGAGGATCTCTCTAGTTTTCCATCTCAAATGGAGACTCCCAATACACCTGCCTCACAGTTGCTTTAGCCTTTCGATGCTACCATGAGCTCCACGAGGGCTTATTATAGGCTTGGTCGTCCATGAGTGATGAGACTCAAGATTGTTATGAGACAGTCCTTTATCATTTATGACATATGTATTTGAATTTTGAACTTGCTGACATTTTCTATTTTAATTATGGAATCATGATTCCTTTTCTTATTTAGTATCTAAATGTTTTGCTTACAAAAATTGAATATGCTATGTTGCACTTTTATAGATATGAGATGATGTTATGAATTATTGCATATATTGTGGTTTTTATAACTTATGAGGACTGGAATTATCATTAGTTTCTTTTTTCTGCTTAAAATTTACCATATTTTAATTCTTTTTTTCATTTTGACGAGTCTTATACGAGTTTTATACGGGTTGTTCTCGAGTCTTATACGAGTCAACGAGTCAATGGTCGGACGAGTCTTATACGAGTACGAGTCATGCAACATTGATACAAACAAATGTCCCTCAAGCAAGCTAAGAAGGATAATAAATTATCTCCAAAGTACTATGGTCCTTACAAGGTGTTGCAAAAGATTGATACTATGGCATACAAATTGGAGCTTCCTGCTTCTTCGCCAGTGCATCCAGTTTTCCATGTTTCATGCTTAAAGAAGGTTATAGGTGAAAATCTTCTAGTTCAAACAATATTGCCAGAACTTGATGAGGAAGGAAAAATCATATTGCAACCTGAAGCGGTCACGGAAACAAGAACTCAATAGCTACGAAATCGATCAATTTCAGAGTATCTCATCAAGTGGAAGAACTTACCCACTGAAGATTCTACATGGGAGGATGAAAATTTTATACAGAAGCACCCGGAGCTACTCGAGCATTGATGACAACACTTTTTTGAAGGAGAGGGGCATGTTAGGTCCATATATTACTAATTTAGTCCCTTATTGTTATTAGTGTAGCCCCCTTATTGTTATTGTTGTACCCCTGTAACCCCAATATTGTTATTATTGTGTCCTTACTTTATTATTGTTAGGTTGGCTAGGATTATATTGTGGCCCCATGGACTCCTATATATAGAAGGAGGTTTTGGTTATTTGTATCATCCAAGAATTGAACATTTATGTAATGTATTGGAGGTTCCCCCCTTGAAGTGGCTGATTTCTAAGGCATTGATCTCTCTTTTCTTCTATTTTTGGAGCTGGTTTCATAACAGTTTGGGTGATGCCCAATGAACCCTCGTTGGTTCCACCATGAACTGATTGAGGGTATTCATTGCATAACAGATGTTTGGTCTAGTATCGACCAGATACATCAATGATCCGATGAGTTTCCTATACAAGGTGGGATCAGTTGCATCATCTTTCGTTGTGTCTATCTTCTTCCAGTTAGTAATCATTGGCATCGCCATGGTTCTACAGTCTTCCAGCTGAAATCTCTTTAGGATTTCTATCGTGTATCTTCCTTGCCCCAGTAAGATTTCCCCCTTCTGCTGCCAGACTTCTAATCCAAGAAAATAGTGCATCTCCCCAGGTCCTTCATGTCAAATTCTGTAGTCAGATTCTCCTTGCAGTCCTTGATGAGCTTAGATGATCCAGTAAGAAACATATCATCCACATATAATACTAGAATTAACGACTCATTCCCTACTCTCAAGTAGTAGAGATTGGGATCTGCATCACTCTTGACAAACCCCATCTTCTGCAAGTAGCTATCAATTCGCCCATACCATGCCCTGGGGGCTTGTTTTAAACCATATAAGCCTTTCTTAAGCCTGCAAACATGAGTCTTTTGCTCATGTGTCTCGAAGTCCTCTGGTTGTTCTATGTACACTTCTTCCTCTATCACCCCGTTCAAGAGCGCTGTCTTGACATCCATCTGGTGAATCTCCCATCCCTTTTGCGTTGCCAGAGAGCTGACGGATCTGGTAGAAGTGTAGCGACCAACAAGGGCGAATGTTTCCTCATAATCGGTGCCTTCCTTTTGTGCGTACCCCTTGTTGAATCCTTAGTTAAACTGAGAGGGGGGGGGGTGGTGAATCAATTTAACATGTACATAAGCTTTTTAAAATTTTCATCAACTTATTTACAACTTAATTTTATAACCAACTTTAATATGTGAACAATCTTAATATGTTGCAGCAAGTATTAAATTAATGTGACACCAAACTTATTATGAGAGCAGAAAACATTAAGCAAATTGGGTAGATCATATCAACACATAGGCATCAAACATAGAGACAACAGATATAAGTGGAAACCCATAAAGGGAGAAAACCACATCTTATTATTGTTGTGATGCAAAGGCAAGCTCCAACTCCCTCTCACCATTGTTTTTCTGCAGGCACCAACCTACAGGAGGCTCCAACCTTAGTCAGCTACAACTGACAACTATCAAGCTTCAACTTGATAGGGAAGCTCCAACTTCCTCAATTTATCAAAAGAAATGTTTGCTGATTTACCTCAGATATTAGCTTTGTTTTGTAGCATCTCTTTTTGCTCCTCTCTTCCTTATCTTCTCTGCCTCAATATTCCATACTCTGCATTTTCTATCCTTACTCTCTCTAACCACTCTATGCATATCAAGATGATATTATTTATAGATATTTTCTTATGACTGTCTGTATTCCTCAGGGAATTCGAAATGAATAGCCATACCTCTTAGCCCTCTGCCTTCTCATTTATTTTCCAGCTTACTCAGAAAAATATAGCTGTATGTACTAATTTTAATATTACATTGGAAATTTTGTTTTCTTTCGGAGACTTGCCAATGCATCACAAACAATATAAACCAATAAAAAAATGTATACATTCAGTTACAATGAGGATTACAAATCAACTTATTAAGTTTTGGATCACTGTGTTTGTCTTTTCTGTGACTATGTTTGTCCTTTTCGGCTCTGTTTGATCTCGTGTTCACTGTCGCAGTGTAACTGACATATATATATATGTAAATGTGCTTTTCATATATCGCAATTCAACTCTCGGCATGATAATGTAGTGTTTTTAACATATAAACTCTTCCTTTATGTTACGCAAATCAATTCACGGAGAACTTAAATAAAAGACCTTTTAATACTTAAAATGCCCTTTCGGGCCCACTCGCCAAGCTTGTTTTATTCTCCGATGCGATGTATCACCTTTCGAATATTTCCAATTGCGATTAATCGCAATCACGACTTCCATTTATATGTTCTGATGCTCTGCTCCTTCTCCGATGCGATCAATCACTGTTCACTTTGAAATGCCGATGTGATGAATCGCTCCGATGCGATGTGTATCACCTTTCGAATATTTCTGATTGCGATTAATCGTAATCACGACTTCCATTTATATGTTCTGATGCTCTGCTCCTTCTCTGATGCGATCAATCACTGTTCACTTTGAAATGTCGATGCGATGAATCGCTCCGATGCGATGTAACACTGTTTACTTTGATACCGGAACCCAAACATATATGAATCATCGTTTAAACCATATCGGGTCTGGAACTCAATCGCAATCGCAACTTTTTGTTAACATGTTCCACTGCCAAGTTTCTTCGATGCGATTGGTGAAGGTCCCACAATATAAGATTTTGTTTGTATTAGGCCCGAACAATGGAGCGCTTTACATATATGTATATATATACTTTGGCGCCTTGTTTATAAAGTGCTACATATATAAAGCGCTGCATATATATGTATACTTTGCCGCTTCAGTCTTTATGTATCCTCCAGCTTGGGTTATGATTCTCAGAATTTTATGTAGGGGTCCCACACTTAATATACAAACATATCAACCCTTCAACATTTTCTTCAATGGTTAATTACTAACCATTAACGCAATACTTCAACTGGGCCCATCGCAACTTATATCACATATACAATGTTTTATATATAATCTTGCTCCTCATTTAATACAACGCTCACACTATATTGAACCCTTTTGTGATATTTCATACTCTCCATACTATATTTGCGCATGCTACCTCTTTCGTCATATTTCAACCATTATACCATGTAATTCAACCTGCATTCGACCCATTATATATATCAACATATATTAATATAAGTTATAACCTCCGCCTGTTCATTAACTTTCACAACACGGAATACACAATCATTCACATAATACTTTGGCTCTGCAGCTCTGACTGTAGGACCCACATCCTTGGTTCTCTTCCCTGCACCTTCACCTTTGATCGGACAGTCAATTTTCTCTCGCGCACCAACTGAGCTTTGGACCCCCATCCAACGGACAACGGGCAATATCGCACAGCGTAAATGCCCGCTTCATAATTCTCCAAACTCACGTGAAAAAGGTTGTATTTGGAAACCGCCTGAGGACACGTGTCCTTCAATGACATGTATCGCGTTCATTTTGGTAATACAACTTACCACTTCAATTCTCGCGCGAACCCACTGGTTTTGAGTGCCTGTTTTACTGTTCACACCTAGGGTTTCACTTACATTCATGGTTCCGTGCCAACACTAACTTCGCGCCTTCGTTATATACATATGTAAATATAAACTCTGTTCAAAGGTTTATTTCTTATTTCTTCAGCGCTCTAATATATGAACCCTGTTTCATTATTATGTTAATTCAACACAACCATAAGGTTTAATACCCAACTTCATTAGGTTTTTACTGCTAAACACTTGGTTCCATTTCCCTTAGTGTTCCGTCTCTGCTTGATCATTTCACTGTTTGTTAACAGCTCTGCCTCTGCCTCTGCTGCTCGACTGTTTCATCTCTGCCTCTGTATTCTCTGCCTCTGCCTCTGCTGCTCTACCTCCTTTCTCTGTCTCCGCTTCTCTTTTTGCTGCCTTGTCTCTGTAAATAAACTCTCCCTTTGTTCTTCTCATGCTCCCTGTAAATGTTACTATACCATTAACCAAAGACCTGCTGACTTCTCCTTTGCTTCTGCTGCTGTCCTTTGCCTGTCTCTGCCTCTGCTGCCTCCTTTGCCATCAATGACAACATTTCCAACACCCCTTAGCTACAAATCTAGCTTTGAACTTCTCTATGCTGCCATCTGCAACATACTTGATCTTGTAGATCCACCTGGATCCTACAACTGATTTGTCCTGTGGTCTAGGGACTACTTCCCATACGTCGTTTGTCATGATGGAGATATGCTCCTCCACCATGGCATCCACCCACGCTTGATGCTGAGCTGCTTCTCGAAAGCTGGAAGGTTCTCCAACCTGAGCTACTAGGGCCTAGTATCTGTCAGGTTGCTTTCGTATCCTCTTCCCATCTCTAGGGGCTCCAACAAATTCTTTTGCATCCTTTAGAATTTGTTGAGGTTCTCTGCTCAGTCTCTCACCGGTGGTGGGCGGTCTCACCTGTTCTCCTTCCTGTTTTTCTTTGGAGGAACTCTCCTCAGAATCCTTGTGCCTTGGAGAGGCACTTGACCCATCCTCTGTAGGCCGTTGAGGCTGTACTAATGGATGATCCTCAATCTGTATATTTGTAGCCATTTCTCGGGATTTCCTGAAGGCTCTCTCTTCCATGAATTTCACATCCCTCCTTACTACGACTTTCCGGCTCTCTGGAATATAGATGTGATATGCTTTCACATTTTCACTATACCCCACAAGAAAACCCTTTTTTGCAGTCTAATCCAACTTCTTCCTCTTCTCATCTCGAATGTGGTAGTACACCATGCTGCTAAATATCTTGATGTGGCTCACCTCTGGCTTGCTGCCTGTGAACACACTCTCAGTAGTCACCTTCCCCAATGCTCTATGGGGAACTCTGTTTTGCACATATACTGCTGTATTGCAGGCTTCTGCCCACAAAAATTTGGGCATATCTTGGTCGTACAACATTGCCCTTTCAACTTTTATTATGGTCCGGTTCTTCCTTTCTGCAACTCCATTTTGCTCTGGATTGTATGGAGTTGTCCATTCCCTCTTGATGCCTTCCCTTGCACAGAAATTGGTGAAGTCCTTATCGATATATTATCCACCGTTATCTGATCACAGCTTCTTGATCTTCTTTCCTGTTGAGTTTTCTACCAAACCTTTGAATTCTTTGAATCGATTAAAGACTTCATCTTTGCTTTTTAGAAAATAGTTCCAAGTCTTCCTGGAATGATCATCAATAAAGGTAGCAAAATACTTTGCACTACTGAGAGCGGTTGTGGACATTGGACCGCAAATATCCGAGTGTATTAATTCCAATACACTCTTGGCCCTGCTGCTGCTTCTTGGAAACACTGCTTTAGCATACTTCCCTAGTACGCACCCCCTGCAAACTTCATATTTCCTCGTGTCGAGTTCAAGGGCACCTGTGACAGTATTCTTGAGAATCCTCAAGGCTCCATGATGTAGATGCCCCATCCTTCTGTGCCACAATTCATTCAGATCTCTGTCGTCCGTACACCAATCAGGGCCACCGGGGATTCAAGCTGGAGTTTATATAGCTTATGACTCCTTACTCCAATTTGTGCCTTTTTACTCCAGCTAGGATGTTTAACATACACCTTATTTGTAATAAAGTATACGTCATAGCCCTTGTTTTGAAGCTGAGACACTGAGAGTAAATTCATCCTAATCCTGGTACACGCGGAACAATCATGGCCCGAATCTTGTTGCCATCTTCTGTCTGAAATGTTTTGGTACCTCTTCCAACGGGGGTACATTTGGTCTTGTTTCCCATAGTTATCTGGAAATTCATTTGTTCTTCTTGGTAGCTCGAAAAACATTCTCAAACCCTCGTCATGTGAGCAGATGCTCCACTGTCAATATAACAAACACTTGGAGGAGCTGTGCTTGACACACAAGCAAGATCCTCCTCTAGTTTGGATGCCAACACTTTCATGTCGTGTTCCCTCTACATTTCTGTGTGCTCTGGAGGACTGCGTGAACCCTTCCGGATGTCGGACCTTTGGTCCATGTTAGATCCTCCCTTTTTGTCTTTAGCCTTTTGCTCTGATACCATGTGAAATTTTTAGATCTGAAAATTATTACTGCAGTGGTTGGTTTATTTCTCCTACTTATGAGAAGTTATTTAAAGATGTTTCAGTAAATTCTAAAATAAACACATTTGCAGTACTTCACCCTAATCAAAAGCATAAGAACATAAATTACACAAGTATCACAATAAAAACAACCATATGAACACAATTATTTTTGGACAATTGTCCCCAAAAATACCCAATGTGGGAAAACCAGTGCAACAAATGAGGGTTTTGTATTCATCTTCAGTAATGAAAAGTTCATTTACAAGAGTCTTGATGAGCAAAGTAAAATTAGCATACACCTGGCTGAATTTTATGGAACCTTCAGAAGTGATTCTGACCCTCGGGGTGACCTCCTACACCCTCTGCGTCATCCAACGTGTGAGCTCTGCGCAGCCTCTCTCTGGACTGCATAACTCTGCGTGGGGGGGGGGGGGGGGTTCTTGCTGCCGATCAATACACCCTTCCCTTCATCCTCCAGTCTTCTGCTTCTCTGTTAACTGAATCCTCCCTCCTGCTTCTGCAAACTCGCCTCTACAGACTCACCCACTGAAATCGAATTACCTTGCTTCAGAATCGATTTCCTTTGGGTACTGAGAATGTCCCAGCTTAATTTCCAAATGACCCTCAAGCCTCTTCTTATAGTTTTCTCGTTGATGAATCAACGACTAAGATTATATTGTTAATCAATGGCTCAGATTAAAATATGACTTGATCTTTGTTTTCTAGAAGATTCACACTCTGCTTTATTAATACCCTTTAATTATTTAATTTCCCTAAGTTTAGAGTTAGGGTCTGCATTAAAATAATTAATTATTTTAATAAAGCCATATTTGAGTGGAATTTCCACAAACGATTTCTGGGTTCTCTAGATAGCTGCTGTTCAAGCCTCTCCACCAAATATGAGACCTGGAACACTTCCCGATGCTATAAAATCAACACAGGGTACGACCGAGAGGAGTTGAGAGAGTGCGCTATAGCCACCCGAGGATCACACCCAACTTGGGCCACACCAACCATTTAGCTGATTGAATTTTTTTAGCATGTCTCCTCTCCCTAGCACAGGGCACAACCACCCCTCGTGAGGTTTGATCCTGGGTTGCCTTGTTGATGAGGCCCATCCTCAATTGGCTGTGCTAGTGGGACTTGACAGTGGCCAGATGGACTTGTTGCATTGATAGAGGTAGAGTTGTGTTGTTGCAGATCGGGAGCTGAAGGACCGATCAAATGTGTACAGGGTATGACCGAGAGGATCTGAGAGAGCGTGCTATAGCCAAAGGGACAAAGTATCTTGTTAATGGTAGATTGGTGCTCATCACGACATACACTAAGCCCTAGTTGTTGTTGCCTTATATCAGTGAATGTGCGGGGGCCGTTATCCCTGGTACGAGAGCCCTAAACTATTGTATTATCAATTTGATTAATATAACAAAGTTGGGTTGTATAAAATTGTGTATATTTTGTGCACTAGAAGATTTACTGCTATTTGTTGTTTCATTGTGCAAATTAGACTTGTGATACTTGGTCAGGTAGCGTTAGTGATTTCAGATTCTATCCTAGACACCAGTATTGTGGAAAAAACAACAAAATCTATCGAGGCACCATCAGAATACTCCCATGGTTGGGAACTGTTAGTTTGTTCAACAACAATTTCACACACCCTTCTAGTGTTTTTCTCTTGAGGAAAATGATTGAGGATTGCCATTGCTTCAGTAGCAATACTCCTTGTAGATGAGATATGATCTTGAATAATAGCTCGATTACGCGCTATCCAAATACCCTAGCAAATGATTAAAGGAAGATCTTTGTAAGTGCGGGAGGATGAAAGAGAGAGATAATGTTGCCAAGTAGATTCAACTAGCGGTCCATCAACCAAGGGCTGATTTGTGCTTCAATAGACTTGTAATGATCCCATACGTGACTAATGATGACCAAAAGGGCAACCTAGAAAAAAGGTGAGAAATAGATTCTCCAACTGGTTGTTTATGGCTGGGCAGATTGTTTTGGTTACTCCCTTGGGTCATTGAGTTTTATTGAGAAACCTTATGGTTGGGGAGGTTGGTTTTGAGGCTTGGAGTTATCCATTAGGTCATTGTGTTTGACCATGAGACCAATAGGCTTGGTCGGGGAAACTGATTTTTAAGCTCCCTTGAGTCATTGTATTTGACTGAGAGACCATATGGTCAGGGAGATTGACCCTTTTGACATCGAGATTAGGATTCCTCCCTTGGGTCGTGGACCTAAAGACTATATAGTCGGGGAGTTTGATATTGAGATGCAAATTCCTCCCTTAGGTCGTAAAGCTTGACTGAGAGACCCTTGTTTATGGTCGGGGAGATGGGAGATGGATCATGTGTACTCTCTTAGGTCACTGGGTTTGACTGAGAGACCATTGGTATGGTCGGAGAGTTTGATCCTGATTACTCCCTTAAGTCATTGTGTTGGACTAAGAGACCAATGGACTTGATCGGGTAGTTTGATGTTGACTTTTCTCTCCTGGGTCATTGGATTTGACTAAGGGACTAGTAGGATGGTCGAAGAGATCGACTTTGATTACTCTCTTGGGTTACTGTGATTGACTGAGAAACCATTTCATATGGTTGCAGAGCTTGACCTCATGAATAACGTTGATTGATGAACTTGATGCTATGAGCCTTTCATTACGATGAGACTTGTACATCTGATTTTGTGATCTCTCCCTTAGGTCATTATTGAGAGACCAATGGGTTGGTTGGGGAGATTGATCTTGAGAGAGAATGAAAAGTACCTCCCTAGCTAAGAGGGAGTGTTGGAAAATGGTAGCTTTGGTTGGTATTTGAATTAATAAATTCAATAGAGAAAAATTTGAATTTCTATGACCGCACTGTGAAAATTCCAGGTTTGGAATCCTACTGCAGCGAACTGAATTAACTTCACCTACTTATAAATTACATTAACAAGTTATTTACAGATTTCTTTTGTAGATACTTAAGCAATTACTGAAGCAACTTTCACTTAATTAAATTAATGTGCGGAAACAAGAAACTGAGCAAAAGAAAAACTTCACACAGGACACTGTTGTTTTTGGACAAATGTCCTCGGAAAAACTCAATGCAGGAAAATCGGTGCAGTAGATTTGAGGCTTTATTAGTAAGCAACAGTTATATTTGAATACAATCTTTGGATGCCACTCTCGCAATCTAGTACAAAGAATATCACTCGACAGAAGAAAAATTGTGAGATTACCTCACTCTGCAAGTCCTAGCTGATCCGGTAGTTGAACTGACGAACCCCCAACACCCTCTACGCTGCCTTTGCGAAGTAATTATGGAGGACTGCGTGGGGACCTCTGAAGGACGACATCACCTCCTCTGCTGGATCGATCTACTCTCAGGAAACTTGATTCCAGCCTTCCTGGCTCAGAATCCCTATCTTCGAGCAAAATCTCGGACTATTGCTCGGAAACGCTGCATTGCCTCTGTGTGGTCTTCGTGGCCCTGCGTCACCCTCTCTGGGCACTGTGCTGTCTCCTCTGTGTCTTTCTCTGCCTCTTTGTTGAGTATTCTTGGTCTCGGAGAAGATCCTCTGACCAAAATTGTCTCTGCCCCTCAACTGTGTGAGAATCTATCGATCAAAGTTTTCCTGAGTACTGCTCCTTCAGAAAATTTGATCTCTTGATCTCTCGGTGTCTCTTTCCAAATGACCCTCAAGCCTTCTTTATAGTCTTCTCGTTGAGACTTCAAAAACCGAGATTAGATCTCCAATCAACGGCTAAGATTACATTTTGACTTGATCTACTTTTTTTAGAACATTTACACCCATATTCTATTAATTCACTTTAATTATTTTATTTTCCTAAGTTTAGACTTAAGGTCACTTTAAAAAATTATTTTTCTTAATAAAATACAATATGGGTGGAATTTCCCCAAACAATTTTTGGGTTATCTGGAACACATGTGTCTAAGCCTTTCGACAAAGTTTGAGACTTAGAGCACATCCGATGCTAACCCCAAATCAACAGCCACAAGTGTCCAAGTAGGCTTGGCCCCTTGGAGGCACCCATTTGATCCCTATTGGAGACTATATATATATGTGAGCACATCCGATGCTAACCCCAAATCAACACCCACAAGTGTCCAAGTAGGCTTGGCCCCTTGGAGGCACCCATTTGATCCCTATTGGAGACTATATATATATGTGATCTCTTCTCTTCCAAAAGACAACAATCTTATCTCAAAACATCTCTTTTCCAGTGAAGGAAAGAAGACAAAGGAGACCGAAATCAAAAGAAGAAAGAGAGGCTGAAATTTAGAAGGAGACTATCTCTTGAAGATGAATTGATGTGCAAGTTCTTGAATCTTCCTTGTGTGGACATGCAAAGGTCCATGACTTATATTTTTGTGGATATGCGAACGTTTGTAGCTCTTATATCTCTATAGATATATGAAGGTCTATGTCCCTTATATTTTTGTGGATATGTGAAGGTCTGAGCTCATCATCTCTATGACATATTTGAAGGTCTGAGGCTCACTTGTTTATGATATCTTGACTATGGAAGAGGCCGATTTCTAGACTCCTTGTGATTTGAAGTTAACCTAGTTGTAGACCTTCTTGAAGGACATATTTGTGACATTTTGTCTTGGTATATTAGAGGGTTGGCTTAGCACTTGTGACATCTTGCTGGTCAATATTTTTCTATGTAATCTTGTCAAAGATATAGTATTTTGACTAGTGTACAAATTGGATTGAATTGGACATTCTCTCATAAGGAAAGCTTACTGGGTTTTCTCCCTTGTGGGGTTTTGTCGCAAGAAATTTTTGGTGTCTCTTGTCTCATTGCTTTTCGTTATGATCTGTACTGCTTTACTAAAGTTTATGGTTGAAATTTTCAAGTATAATTGCTTAATGATTGGAATGCTCTAATGAAGTCAAATTGTATCATTGGAAGTAGTCATCAGTTTGAAAATTTGTTCTAGTCTTGTTTGCAACTAGTAAATCAACTCCTTTTGCCTTTTCTTATTTTTTTGTATTACTCTTCGGGGCTTTAGGAAATGAGAGCATGCTGCGAATGATGTAAAACAATTATTACCCTCTTAAGGTGGGGTAGCTCATCACCCACTAGTGGTTGGGACGTGCATGGGTTCCTTAATAATGTGGGGGTGCTCATGGGCCCTAGGAACTAGGGTGATGGCCATAATGATTAGGGGTAGAGCTCATGTTTGGAATTTTCCCACGTGCTATATTAAATTTCCCAACCATCTTTTGCATATTATGATTTTCTTTTTCTTTTGTTTCTTGCTTGTGGCCATGATATGCTTTTAACTTTCTTTTAGCTGCATCAACCTTCGAGGCAACGTTTCCAAGCTTGACCTAGATATGTGGACAAGGGTAGGGGTGTGACAATGCCTTGTGGATTCAGTGGTTATGTGAACCTAGAGAAGGAAAATGATGAAATAGGGCCTGTAATGGTGAGGGGAAGAAATGAAAAATATGGAACGAGAAAATTGAACCACGCTACCAAAATCGAGGTTTCCCAAATAGTGCACTTCCTAAAGCCATAGGCCAATAGGGGAGATCCCACAGGAATAGGATCGAAAATTAACCCCCCATTTATGGTGAGGGAACGAAACCGCAGTCAAAGCCCTTCATCCAAGTCACCCAATAATCCATTCCCAAAATGTGAAAATTTCTGAATACAAAAACCGTACTGCAGAATATTGATTTACTTCTCCTACTTGTTTTATTATACACAAGTTATTTAACTGAAATATTCAGAAAAACATCAAAGTAAACACAATATGCAGCCTACACATATACAGATCATTTACTGAAACATAACGCATATATGACAAAGGACACACATGATTTTCGAACAAATGTCCTAGGAAAAACCCAATGCGGGAAAATTGGTGCAACAACTCTTTGAGGGTTTAATTATTAAGCAAAATTTGAATACATCGATCTGCCCCTCACTAGCACTGCAAGCTCACTCGAAAATTCTCAGCAAACCACGCCCCAGAATTTCGACTTAGCTCAAGTGTTGCTACTCTGTGTGTGTTATCCAATTGACCCCAAGCCTTCCTTTAATACTTTTCTCGTTGAGAAATCAATGGCCATGATCTAATCACTAATAAACGACTAAGATTAGAGAAAGCTTGATCCACGTCACTTAGAACATTCTCACCACATGCGTAAATTAATTCACTTAAATTTTTCAATTTCCCTAAGTTAGACTTAGGGTCCCCGATAAAAAATTTAATTATTTGAATAACTTTTACACCGGGTGGAATTTCTCCAAACAATTTTTGGGCCTTGGAGGTCTCATGTGTTCTAGCCCCTCCACAAAGTTTCGAAACTAGAGCACAACCGATGCTACCCAAAATCCCAACACTCCCTCTTAGCGAGGAATGTGCTCTAGCAACACTTCACCACTGAAGCATCACCTTGATCTCTGGCATTGGTCTCTGCGCTGCTGATGCTTGGCCTGTTGCCCTCCAGTCACTGCGCTGCTGCCATTGTCACTGCCACTGACACTGCCACTTTTGTACTGCAACTCCCTCTCAAATTGCTGCATCATGCTGCCTATAGCACTGCCACTGCTAACTGCTGCACTGCAACTCAGTTGCTCAGAAGCAACTGAAGGACAATCACCCAATCATTGATAGACAAGTCAGTCTGGCATCTCATCACTGAAGTACCCTCTGCTGCTGCTCTGTGCTGCGCTCTCTCTATAGCCTTCGCGCTGCTGCAACATAAATATTGCCCCTCTATGTTGCCGAAGTCCCATCAGCCTCTGCGTTGCTGCTTCCACGCTGCTACTGCCACTGCATTGTGCCGCTCTACTCTCTAGTGTCCCAGCGCTGCCTCGGCTTCTCCATGATCTTCTGCTCACACTAACTCCAGTCATCCTGCTACTGTCTTAAGGCTCCCGTAGATCGTATGTGATCCAAGAGTTTGGGCACCTCAAGGATCTTGTCGCCACCATCTGTAGTTCACTCTACAGATCTATGTCGCCCCACCTCTTCTCTCAAGGTACATGAACACTCATGGCCACATCATCTTCGTTGTCGTCGCCCCCTTTCGCTGCTGCTGCCTTGGAATTCGAAGCTTCCTCGTCCTTCCTCTTAGGACAAGTATTAGCGAATTGTCCCAGCTCGCCACATCTGAAGCACCGGACCTTGAATAGGTCTTTCTTCTTTTTCACTTGTTGTCGCTGTCCTTTAGATGCTAGGGTTGCATCTTCCTCCTCCTCTATCTTTATCTTGACTCCTTCGCTGCTGTATTACCTCTTGGTTATTCTCCTGATCTCCTCCTTTCGAAGGATTTCCCACTTGTCTCCCCAATTTGGGAGTTGTGCTCTGCCCAAGATACTTTGGACAAAGGTCTCCCACTCATCGGTGACTACATTCAGGGCAGTCATCACTATGAGTCCATCATCTGGAGTTGCCCCCATGGCAATCAGTTGGTCTCGGATAGTTTGCAATCTGAAGAGGGAGGGATCGATCTCCTCTCCCTTATGCATCTGGAGTATCCGCATCTGATTCCTAGAAGCATCTTCCTCTGGAGGAAGCTACCTTGATACAACATAGTGTTGTCCACACCTCATTTGCCGTCTCCTTCTCGGCAATATGTGGAACCATGTGATCTTTCACACCATCCATGATCAAGCGCTTAGCTCACGCCTGAATTTCATTGAACTTCTTTAGAGCATCAGCATCGGTTGACACATCCAGGACATTCTCTGTGTGGTCTCTGATACCGTACTCCTCCAGGACTGTCAAGATTCTGGCTTTCCAGATAGCGAAGTTAGACACATCGTCTAACTTATCCCGATCTCTCAGTCCGTACAGGGCCATCTTTGCTAAAATAAGTCGATGCAAGTACTCTTCTCCCTTCTACTATTGCTACACTCAGCAAAAGACTGAATCTGGGTTTCTTGGTGATAGAAACCCTCTAGAGAATCTGCTCCCTCAGACAAATGATTTCCCTCCTGGAAATCCTTGACAATTTTGTTGAATCAACCCTCTACGATCACCCTCCTGATCGAATCTCAGATTTTTTAGCAAGGAAATTTGCTGAGGGATTGTTTCCCCTTTGTCGACTTTGCTAGGAACTGTTCTGCACCAACATAACCGATGCCCCACCATCCACTTTGAAGATCAGAAGTTGCACTAACAGTCCCGGCAACCGGCACAACATCACTCCAACTTGGATTGCGTCACCCTCTAGGGCCTGCGTCAGCCCACCATGAGCCTGACAGGCTCTGCGTCACCCAGTAGGGCCTGCATCAACCTCTGTGTCATCTCTGCGCGAGCAAACTGGCTCTGCGACACCCTTTTGTTGGGTCTGTGTCCCTCCCGGTGTTGTGCTGCCTTATTCTTATATTTGTGAGCTTTAGATGCCCTCTTGCAGCAAAAATTCTACAACCTCTTGCTGATGGCTTCAGTTTGATCTGCAATCGCTATGATACCATGTGAAAATTTTTGAATACAAAAACCCTACTGCAGAATATTGATTTACTTCCCCTACCTGTTTTATTATACACAAGTTATTTAACTGAAATATTCAGAAAAACTTCAAAGTAAACACAATCTGCACCTTGCACATATACAGATCATTACTGAAACATAGTGCACATATGACAAAGGACACACATGATTTTTTGGACAAATGTCCTCGGAAAAACCCAATGCGGGAAAACCAGTGCAGCAACTCTTTGAGGGTTTTATTATAAAGCAGAATCTGAATACATCTTGGGCACCAGTAATGGTTTGCCCTACAAAGAAATTCACGACAGTTGTACCTTATCACTCGGAGACAGAAAATATGGCCGATTCAAATCCTTCAGGAATTACTGAATACGAGCCCTTTCTGGGCCACTGGAACCCTCAGTGCAGCTCATCCAGCCTTTGTGTCAACTTCTCCTGCCCAGCGTAGCCTCTGTGTCACCCTGAAGGCCTCTACATCACCCAGAAGGGTTTGCGTCCCTCTCTGCGTGGTCTTTGCCTCAACCTGGCTGGGTTGCGTCCCTGTTGCTGGCCTTTGTGTTGCCTGGTACGGGTTTGCCTCTCTGATGTATGTTTTCTCGGCCTTGGATCAGAACATCCCTTGTCGTTTTACCCCTCACTAGCACTGCAAGCTCACTCGAAAATTCTCAGTAAACTGCACCCCAGAATTTCGACTTAGCTCAAGTGCTGCTACTCTATGTGTATCCAACTGACCCCAAGCCTTCCTTTAATACTTTTCCCGTTGAGAAATCAACAACCATGATCTAATCACTAAGCTTAGAGAAAGCTTGATCCACATCACTTATAACTTTCTCACCACATGTGTAAATTAATTCACTTCAATTTTTCAATTTCCTTAAGTTAGACTTAGGGTTCCCATTAAAAAATTTAATTATTTGAATAACTTCTACACCGGGTGGAATTTCTCCAAACGATTTCTGGGTCTTGGAGATATCATGTGTTCTAGCTCCTCCACGAAGTTTTGGAGCTAGAGCACATTCGATGCTACCCAAAATATCAACACAAAATGCTCAATGAAAAACAAACATAAGCACCCGATTGCCCAATGAAAAACATACCTTTTGGGTCGTATTGCCCACCTTCTAACATATGCTCTCGATAGATGGGTGTAGGAACACATAACTGATGCAGGAGTAGAGATAAAGCGACACATCACATCGAATATGGGTGGCTCTTAGGGGCTGCCGGTTGCTGGCTGAAGAAGATGACTAGGAAAGAAACTCTCCTAGGGGTCCCTACTTTTGGTGGGTAACACATCCAATGGCGAAGTGTGTAATGGGGCAGAACAATGAGTTTATCACTCATCACCATGAAGTGCCTAGCATAGAAAACCATCTTCAGACGTAACTGATCTTCAGGATTTCTCAAGTGATTGATAAATATCTAGGTATTTTCTTGGATGATACTATTCATCTCTTGTTTTGTTTGCAAGAGGTGGCTGGGTGCAAACAGGGAATATCTGAATGGGGGGAGCTGGCCTATCATAATACCAACCAAATCAAGGAGATTCGAGTATCTGGTGTACCAATACTGAGATTGAGTCAAAGGACTAGTAGATGCAATGGACTCCAATAAACAATAGGTCAAGTATGTACACTGGTCATGCCCCTTTTCTGTATCAATGAAACTATGAACACGGTGTAGAAAAGAGATGAGACCAAACATTATCTCAAGTTGGAAGGCACAAGCACTAAACTTTGCAAGAATGATGGGCTGATGAATTCTGCTTGCACCAAATGATGTGGTCAAGGAGGAGGATCTGTACTCTCTGTGCTGAAGATCAATCAAACTCTAGAAAGCCGAGTCCCCAAACCTTAGAATCATATAGAACTGTGCGCTGAACAAGAGTGTCCATCAGTGACATTTTGGAAACATTACCTCGCAAGAATGGCCGAGGTCCCATAACCCTTATTGATTTGAGATTCAAGTCATGCCGCAAACTGAAACAATGTCCTGTGAATAGTGCTCCCAGATGAGTATCTGAGTTGGTGATCTTGATCTCCTCTCCTTTGAAAAGCAAATGATGATCACAGATGATCTTCTTTGATGCATTAAAGACGATGACGTTGGTTTTACCTAGGTTGATCTTCAACTAATGAAGATCACCAAAAAGGGCCAGGGCATTGAGTTATCTCTGCAATATGGATCCAGATCTATGCAGGCTAATTGTTATTAGTCCTCCCTGTACGTGGTTGGATGATGCTTAAATGTGTCTTTCCAATTGTGTACAGGCCCCTTGGTAGGTTACCTCATGCTGCACCTCTTCGCCTTTCAATCCATTAAATCTAGATTGTTCTTTTGGCTCTGTGCGTTCATATGTTTTGAATATCTCAACAAGTTCTTGGCTCTGTGATGTTACTTTTCATTTCCTTGATGATAGTAAACCATTCTTCGCCACCAGAAAGGTGCAATTAAACAATAAGAGCATTAGTTGTGTATATGATATAACCAACATGGCTGCTAGGTGTATGTACCTTGACATTGTAAATACTGGAAGCTTAGCATTTCGAATAGTGCAAGGTTTGTATACGTAGACAGTAATGGTAGGAGATTGTATTTTGACATTCCACAAACTGGGGGAATTTGTATGAGCACAAGGGATCCATGATCTTCATCAAGTTAGTAAGATTGTTAGAAGAAATACATTTTGGGAGGACATATGCAAATGTTAGAGATGATGTTATGGATCATGATACTTTCTGACATATGATTCCCATTTTGAATGAAGCATCTATGAAGCTCATGAAGTGCTACTCTATTGACATAACATTGTTTGATGATGTAATACTTGATCCCTTATGTTCACACAATGGTTACTGAAATCACAACAAAAAACATTGTTGTATCATATTTGCAGGACTTGTAGGTTATAGTCATTTTGATCATGGGAAGAGCATTTGATAGTGGCATTGAGATGTTAGTATGATACAGAGAATATACGATGTGGACTCTATCTTTATATGACATGACAGTTGTAAATTAGTATATGTTTCAGTCTGGACTTCATTCACCTTAGCTGTATTAAGCCTTATTGTTTGTTGGACAAATGGGATTGTACGGTATGTTTAACTTACATAAGATATGGTTTTGGGACTTCTTGAGAAATACTGAATATTATTATGTATTTGAATAACTGCCAGATAAATTTCTTTTCTTTTCTTTTCTTTCTTTATTTCAAGGATTTATTATTATTATTATTATTATTATTATGGTTCACAGTTACATGTGTCACAATATTTAAATAGGCAATGTCGCTCAATCTGTATTATGTATTGATTGATTTTTCTAAGGTGCAGATTGAAATTCAAAGTATGTGTATTCATTAGTTCTTACTTAAAATTTTTGATTTATGAATTCAGGCCTTGTTGGTAAAGTCGACTTTACTGTACGAAGGCTTTCTTCTTCAACAACTAACTTTCCCAGCAGTTGGTCCAGTCTTTCACTTTCAAAAAATCATCCTTGTTTAGCAGGAACAAATGGCAATACAAATTTGGTAATAGCTTCTGAGAATGTCCCAATCCTTGATGATTTTATGCATTCTTTAACTCATGATGTTTTGTGGTATGTTATGGATAGGATATTCTGTATGTTCCATATGTCTAATATTTATATATGCGTTTCTAAACTGGAAAACACAAGGTATTTCAGGAAGCAATTGCAGTCTTGATTTCTTATTTACTCACCATTAATTTTAGTTTCTAAGGCTGTTTGGCTTATTAAGATTTTAAACCTTACGGTTGATTCTTGCATGGTTCTGTTTGTGCTTAAGCCTTAGATTATTTTTGTTAATGTTCAAGTTAGTCTGTGTACAGTAAAGCTTCAGTTGAACAAGTTTTATTTGAAATTAAATTATAAATACCTGCACAGCCATGGGATCACTTATTGTGCATTGGAAAAGTAAGAGTTTTTAAGTATTAGATTGATTTTAAGGGGTTTTCACTGAAAGACTATTGTTTTGTTTATTCAAGATGTGAGAATTCTTGGTTGGATATTTTTGTCAAAATCTAATTGTTTCCTGCGCTCTGATGTCAATTATTCCTTCGGTTTTGGTGCAGTGTGATGCTTACACAGCTGGTGCATCATCAGAGACTACATGGACCATGCGCACAACTTTTCCTGAATATGTTGTTGCTCTTGCTACAATAGTCGGATCAGTACTTTTTTCTGTATGTTCTGTTTCGTTATTGCCTTTGCTCTCCCCCACTGTATTTCACACTGTTGTACTTAGCAGTCCCATTGACCAATTTGTGGTCATTTGTTGGACAATAATAAAATGACCTTATGTAATAGTATTTCATATATTATGTTTAAATGTTAAAGTGGTATTCACGTTTTATATAAAACTATATTCTGAAAGAAGTGGTAAAAATTTATTTGTTAGCTGTGTTAGTCTGTTTTACTTATTGCAAAACACTTAAAACACTTTCTGAGACAAGCCACAATGGAAAGGGCACAGGATTAGATGTACTTGCTTGCTATCTATTCTTTGTTGTGTAGAAGTTCATAAAGTTATTTGGGCAATGCTTTTGTAGAGAAGTGGGATATCGACAATTGAATGATTCAACTGCAGTCAACCTGGTATTCTGTAGACTACCCATTGTGAAACATAATTTCATAATTACCAGTTTAATGCTTGAACTTTTGAAATGGGTTTGTCAGCGATTTGATTATTTTAGTATATGTTTGTAGCTATTTGTTTTTATCTTTGCCATTTCTACTCTATATTACAAGTTACAACTAATATCCCTTTCTAGAACATAAATGCCCAACAGATATTTCCGGAAAATGCTTTTGTAGAGAGGCATGATTGTTAGAATATGATAATTCGAGTAGTCAACTTGGTCACCTATAGGCTATCAATTGCTAACCATAATTTCATAATTACCAGAATCCAGAGTAATGATTAAACTTTTGAAATGGGTTTGTCAGTCACTTTGAGTATTGTAATGCTATATGTATCCATCTGTAATTATCTCTTTATTTCTCTGTTTTATGTGGTTTTAAGAGAAGATAAAGTGTATGCCTCTCTCTATTTAAACATGAAATAAACTTCTACAAAGAAGCTCTGCATGTTTGAGCCGAATGGTTTCTCCATCAGACCATTTTTTTGTTGTATGCACATAGGGCTATAACTAAGTTTGTTTTCTTGGTATGCCAAAATCTCTCATATGAGAACAATTACTAACAATATACTTTTTCTGTAGATATTTGGTGGAGTAGGTATTACTTGTTTACCTTTGGGTCTTATCTTCTCCTTTCTTCGTCGACCAAAAGCTATCATTACTCGTGCACATTATATCAAGGTTTGTTTCAATCTATTTTTTGTAACATCAGTAATGTCATGTGATTGAACAAGTAATTTTAGGTTCCTTTGTATGGTTTATGATATTTGGGGATGACAGCTAAAAAGGGGTATTGAATACAGTAGAGTTTACTGGTTGCAGGAGGCCACCGAATTAGGGAAACGAGCAAAAGAGGTAAAAGAGGCAGCTGCTGCACTTCAACGAGAAGAGAGAAGTGGTAGCAAAGGCAGAAAATGGCGGAAAAATGTAAAGGCAGTTGAGAAGGTATAATTTACCTATTCAATATTATTTTCAAATTGAAATATTTCACTTTGTGCTTTTTGTTTTGCTGTATTGACAGGATAAACTCATCTTTGAGGCTGGGATCATATTTTATATTTTGAATTTTCTGGTGATAGAAATGTGTTCCCTTTCAATATTATTTTCTTATTCAAACATTTTACGTTTTTTCTTTTCTTGCTTGCTGTATGATGTCACTATTATATATTTGAGGCTCGGATCTTTCCCTGTATTTTCTGGTGGTAACTGTGTAGGAAATTGCACGAAAGGGTCTAGGAAACTGTGCCTTGAAGTGGGACCAAGCATTTTCAAGTAAATACTGCCTTAAAAACTGTGCTGTAGTTCTCTTCTTTTTGCTGGGCTGCCACACTTTTTGAAAATAACAATTTGAATAGGGCTTTCATTTAGATGGCTTTCACTCCAATGTTAGCGTTAGTGGGCACTTTTAGGGTTATTGTAATGTCTCTTCGTCTATTTCTTCTCTGTTCAGGAGCTTTTTTAAAAAGGTGACAAACTGCAGGAAATTCTAGTCTGTTTCCAGAAATATTGGCGAAACTGCCCCAGACATTTCTAGAAACTGGTGTAGACTGCTGGGTACTGCTGAACAGCTTCTGGATCTGTTTCTGGTGTTTGGAAAGGTTCCAAAAACCTGAAACAGGTTTTCAGCCTCCTGGAATTGGTTTTTGAAAATCGAGGTTCACTAGGTAAAAGGGAGAATGCTTTGGAATGTTGTTTATGATAGAATCTGAAGTGAGTGACTACCCAGAAGGATATTCCATGTGACTGAATATCTGCATTGCCATTTCCTATTAAGGTTTATCCCAGCATTTAAATTATCCTGCTACTAGAAACTCTTAACAGATTAGAATCTGTTTCATTTGATAGAAGGGGTCATATTAGGATTGAAATCAGGGGTTGATTTTGTTTTTCATCTACATATTGTTGAAGTTTTTGGTAGCTTCGGAAGGTCTTCTACATAGGCTCAGTGTCTTAGTATGTGAAAGGCATTATTTGTCTCTTCTAGGTGCTTGATTGGTGGTGTAAGTGATTTATGTCTTCTTTCCTAAGTTTAACTTAGGTAAAGTACAATAACTAAAGTCAATTAATTATTGTGTCTTCTTTCCTAATTCTCTTTCTTCTATGGCCTAAACTGAAAGGAGATTCCTCCAACCTCGGTACATATATAACACCTCGTTCACCTCCATGATACCACTTGAGTCCATCTGAAACTGAATACTCCAAGTGCCTTCTACTGCATACCTGGCCTTGTCACCAAGTTGCCTTCTACTGCATACCATACTCCAGCTTCACTACCCCCTTCTGAACGTAGTCCCTGATGAAATGATATCTTATGTCAATGTGTTTTGACCTGTCATGAAACATTGGATTCTCCGTGAGTTTAATGCAACTTTGATTATCATAGTTGTTGGCCTGTGACTGCACACAAAGTGGAGAAGTGGTCCCTATAAGGAAGTCACAGGGGAAAGGCAGAGAAGCAGTTACCATTAGCAGAGACAAAGGCAATAGAGAAATAGTTAAGACAGAAAAACAACAAGGGCAGAGTCCTGAACGAGGTTGGGTCAATTCGTGTACGCGTTCAGGTGGAGTCATGAACGCGAGGCAAGTATTACACGAATAAATAAGAAATGACTGGGCACAACCGAAGAGGCAAGGTTGACAAACCACAACAAGGGAGTAGTGAGGACCGTTGATCTGAGCATTGGTCAACGACGAAGATTAAAGTCGCAATCGCAGAGTGCAAGTGTTGCAAGATAGGCGCAAAGGGTAAAAGTCAAAAATGTCGAAGTGCGATGCGCGATGGCAGTGGGACCCAGTCACCCGCCACACTTCCTTTCATTCCATTTCCCTTGCAAATCATTAAAACTTTACCTTTTCCACCTTTTCGCTTCATTTCTCTACTTTACCTTTTTCACCACTATATCATTGTTTCTCCTCTGCTTTTCCTATCTCCTCGATTGTGATTAAGGTGGGCTAGTCTCCCTGACACATCACCCCTTCCTTCCCCACACTTCGCACTTCGCAACAAATAACACTTAACCCCCGTTGTGCGTATTATGAAACTTGAAATCTGCGACTTGCGACCGTGGTCCTACCTCTGTGACACGTCACTTACCTTCTCCCCCGCACTTCGCACTTCGCTTCTTTTAGTATTTACCACCTCCGCTTATGGTTAAACCTTAAGTCTTGTGATCCGCGGGTAGCGGTCGGGTCCCACCTTCCTCCATGTCACCCTTTTCTCCACGCCATCCATCACAGGTCGCATATTATAACCTTTCACATCGCAACTGAAACTAAAAACTTGTGATTGCCAATTTGGGATATATCGCATCGCATTTGTTTTAACTTACCTTTGAAGTGCCCACAATCTATTTTCTTTAACTTGCGATGCAACGGTTGGTCCCACCTTTCCCTCCATGTCACCTCCCATTTCACATCGCATCACCGATTCCTTTTCTTATATCGTAAATTGAAAAACTTGCAAAATGCGATACAGTCACGGATGCAATGCAGCTCCAAGATAAAATTTAAACATTTTTCAAATCCGGGTATGTGAGTTTTAACGGTGTTTTGCTTTAAAAAGGGGTTAATCGCGACAAAAGGACTTGGGTAGCAAAAGACAGAAAAGGTCGAGTTGGGTCCCACCCGTGTGCTATGTCATTCCACCTCTAATCGCCCTCCACCTTTCCTCCTTCTCCACTCCTCTTCCCTACATCCGAGGGCCCTTATCTTGTTTCGGCCTCCTTGCAGCATTCGAACTTTATCATGAGGGGGGGGGGGGGGGAGTCCGAAATAGGCAGTTTTCATTACCACCCTGTCCTCCACGTGCTTTCCTCTCATCATTTCGCACCCCCCCTCTCCGATACCGCTTGCCACTTGAGACCCCCTCCGAAATCCGGATCTCGGTTTTCAAATACAGCATGAGTCTTTCATTCGTGGAGCACTGAGTCACAGTTTATGCAGTCCCTCCAAGAGCTCCCTACTAAAGAGTTTAGTGTACACAACGCAACTGATCGTTCCACAACTACAAGTGGAAATCATGAGAGTCAGAGAGTGGAGGATGCTGAACAACAGATGGAATTACATGACGAAGTCTAAACCGTCCGCCACTTCTCACCACTCCTTTGAAGATTTTGAAATTTGGCCTCCGTGGCTAACTGTTTTGCTTATTTTGACTTTTAAATAGTGATGTTTTGCTGGTAAAATCCCGATTTTACCCAATTTTGTTTTGATATTTCTGTTGCAGGAGTGATTGCTTGATGCTCGCTTTGGTAGTTTGTTAGGATATTTTGGTTTCACTTGTGGGTCGATCATGACAGAATATTCGATCGTAAACCCTCAAGGTAGTGAGTTCTAAGATGAAATACGGGTTCTAGAATTTTGAAGAATTTTGTTGTATTTTGTATGATTGTGTTCCCTATGCTCTGAGACACATATTTGGGAGAGCTGTTTAAACTTAATATGAATACAGAGCTGATATTTGGATTCCAGATAGAGCAATTAGTATTATGTATTTGTTTTCTTTTGTTATCAGTAATCTCCTCTTTATGTGTAATAATCTTTCATGCTATTATGCTTTGATGGTTCGTGTAATGTCGCCACCGGTGGTCTGCAATTTCATTCATGAATTCTTTTCTGTAGAACGCTCGGGTGTTAACGCTCATGTATTAAGCTTGTTGCACTCCCTTAATTCGCGCTCCTTGAAACTCTGATTCTTAAGATGTCTTAGGCACTGGTCTTTTCCAACTCAAGGCTGTCTCTAGGAGCTACAACAACTGTGAATAATTGTCGGTCTCAACTCCTGATCAAATAGGCATACAATAACTTGTGAAGCCAAATGGCCGCATAACTATCCTGGCTAGTGGCCATATACTCAGCCTCAGAAGAGCTCAAAGCAACTGTCTTTTTCTTTCAACTAAACCACGACACAACTATCGAACCCAATTCGAAGCAACACCCTTAAGTGCTTTTCCTATCAAAAGTACACCCTGCACAATCTGAATCTGTGTAACTTGCCAACCTCACTCCATCTCACCGCCTATAGTGACTAGTGTAGATCATAATCAACAGTCCTCTGCACGTAGCGAAGAATGTGCTTTACAGCTACCCAGTGCACCCTCTTGGGCTTAGCCATGAACTGGCTAAGTGTGTTCACTGCAAATCATATATCTGGCCTAGTGTTGACCAGATACATCAAGGACCTAATAAGCTACCTAAACAATGTGGGATCCACCAAACTAGAATCTGAAGCATGAAGCTTCTTCTAGCTGGTGATCATAGGTGTAGACATGGGTCTACAGTCTGCCATGTGAAATCTGCTCAACACATTGATAACATACTGCCCCCGCCCTAGAAAGATATGCCCCTCCTCCTACCACACCTTAAGCCCCAAAAGTAATGCATCAATCCAATGTCCTTAAGATCCTCCTTGCAACCACTAATCAGTCTCTCTTACCAAGTAATGAACAAGTAATGAACAAGTCATCAACATGTAGCACAAGAATGAGCAGATCGTCCCCTACAACAATATAGTATAGGTTCGGATCTGCATCACTCTTCGTGAAACCCATTTGCTGCAAGTAAGTATCAATCCTCGAATACCAAGCTCTCGGAGCTTGCTTAAGTCCGTATTGCTCGTCTCTCGCCCAAGTACCTGAAAGCCGTGTGGCTGCTCAACATACACCTCCTCCTCTATAACTCCATTCAGAAATGTGGTCTTCACATCCATTTGATGGATCTGCCAACCCATTTTTGCAGCAATAGAAATAAGGGACCGGATAGAAGTGTTCCGAGCTACGGGAGTGAAGGTCTCATCATAGTCAATTCCCTCTATATGTGAGAACCCTCTAGCCACAAACCTCTCCTTGAACTTCTAAATGTTGCCATTCGTAGCATGCTTGATCTTTTAGAGCCACCTGGAAGTCAAAACTGACTTGCCCTCATGCCTAGGCACCACCTCCTATACATTGTTCTTAATGATAGAGGCATACTCCTCCACCATAACCTCTCTCCATATCTCCTTGCTGGCAACCTTCTCATAGCTAGTAGGCTTAGAGTCAACAGTGCTGGTAGCCTTGTATACATAACTGCAAAACCGCTTAGGTGGCACACTCTCCCTATTCACCCTCTTTAGAGGACCAACGGACTCCACTTCTTTCAATGTGTCTTGAAGCCACTTGGGCCTCCTCTTCCTTAAAGAAGATTCCCCATAGGGAACCTCATCCTTTGCCCACCAGTCTGGTGAACCTGAAGGTCTGCCAACTGACCCTGGTGTACCTGTACCAGCACCTGTCCTTGAAGAACCTGTGCCTGTCTCAGCGGAAGTGCCATGTGAACTCTGTACTAGTGAACTCCCTAAAGAAGTGCTCAGTGAACTCGCCACTGGTGCCCTTGGTGTCACTGACACTGAAGTACCTCTTGTACTAGTCGATCCAGAACCCTGAGGTCATGCTCCCTATACCTGACCTCCCTGCTGAAGAGAATTTTGTGACTCTCTCTTATCATACTCTTGTGATCTCTGATAGGCCCTCTCCTCCTTGAACTTCACATCCCTCCTAATCATCACTCTCCGTTTAGAAGGAATGGAGATCTGATAGGCCTTCGAAGTCTTGCTGTAACCCACAAATATACCCTTCTCTGCCATGGGTTCCAGCTTTGTCGTCTTCTCCTTGGGGATATAAGAATATGTGAGACATACAAAGATACGAAGATGTCCCACATGAGGCTTCTCTCCAGTGAAAGCCTCCTCCGGAGTCATTTTCCCCAATACTTTGTGAGGACTCCTGTTCTGAAGATAACCAACAGTATTGCAGGCTTCAGCCCACAAAAACAAAGGCAATCCCTGATCATGAATCATTGCTCTAGCAGCCCCAACAATAGCTCTGTTCTTCCTTTAAGACACCCCATTATGCTGGGAGTTGTAAAGAACCGTGAACTCTCTCCTAATGCCCTCCTGGGCACAGAAGTCAGAAAACCCACCACGGTGTACTCACCACCATTGTCTGACCTCAACACCCGAATCTTCCTACCTGTCTGCTTTTCCACAAGAGCTTTGAACTCTTAAAAATATGTAATCATATTTGAAAAATATGTCTTGCATCAAGTCATGTTAAACCAAATAGAAATAATATAGAACATGTATCTCGTTAAAGAACAGCGTGTAATGCCTTTCATATTAACAGTGACAGGAACATGTACATAATATGGTGAACCAATCACCAGATTGATGTATATTGCTAACAGGGGGTGAGTCCATTTATTTCACTGGGCCACCACCATTAAATCAGTTAGTGTAGCTTTGGAAAAATATTAAATGCAACAATGTCAATTTCCTCATTATTTCCTAACAGGAGTTCATATGATGGTGATAACGTAATGTGAAGTGAAGACAAAGCACATGACAACAAAGTGACATGACAAGTAACGCTGATAAAAGATCTGACTAAACTTGAATTAGTGATGCTCCTATATAGACTTAGATTGATATAGGCTAAATTGAAGCACTTTGATGTTAAGACCTTCCAAAACTCATTATTTATTCTGACAACATGAAGGGAATTCATGTACGAAAGTTGGATCAATCTTTACTAATATTAATGACCTGATACACTAAGACAAAGAGGAATAATGTAGAACATTTATCTCATTAAAGAAAAGAACATAATGCCTTTCATGTTAATACCAACATGATCATCTACATATGATTATGAGCTAATCACCAGATGGATGTATAATGATCCTCCACGGAGATAGATGTATATTGAAAAGACTCTAAGAGTGAGTCCACCACCACGCTCAAACATGTAGGTAGCGTGGCTTTGGAAAAACATTAAGTGCATCTACGAAAATTTCCTTATTATTTTCTAACACGAGTTCATATGGCTATGATAACATAATGTGAAGCAAAGAGAAAGCTCTCGACAGTAAATTGAAAATGACAAGTAATGCTAATAAATGTTCTGACTAAGCATAAATTAGGAACTCTTCTAATTAGACTTATATTTGTACAGACAAAATTGATCCACTCGGATGTTTAGACCTTCCAAATCTCATTATTTCATTCTGAGAATATGAAGGGAATTCATCTACAAAGGTTGGATCAATCTCTACTAATAGGAACGATGTTGCTCTCTACATATCGTGTCCTTTCCTAGGGGGATCAGACAGGCTTAATATATTGTGGGCATATATCATATCACAAGAATGGGACAATGTTCAGTTATATGTGTGATCTTCTAACTACAGATATAATAATCATCAGTATTTCATATTCCATATTCTAATGATGATGACAAAACATGAAGTGAAGGCAAAGCACATGACAACTAAGTGACATTGACCGTTAATGCTGATAATAGATCAGACTAAGCTTCAATTAGAAACCCTTCTAATTAGATTTAGATCGATATGGACTAAATCGATGTACTGGATGTTAAGGCCTTCCAGAGCTCATTATTGCATTCTGACAATATGAAGGGAATCCATGTGCAAAAATTGGATTTATCTTTACTAAAAGGAACAAATTTGCACTTTGAGAGGGTTGGTACATTGTGATATATATCCTACTTCCTAACACAAGAATGGGACATTGTTCAGTCATACGTGTTGTCTTCCAACTGCAGATATTCTCATCACCTGTATTTCATATTCTGTCATCGTATGAATGACTGTTTTGTTTGATTCTTTTATAGCTCTAGTTTGTGGGTGAATATTCATATTTCTGCCCTAGAAGATTTTTATCGTTATCAAAACAATATTGAGTGATATGTGTGCATAACCTTTAAGCCATGAAGTTTTTTGGTCACATATCATTTTTCGATTGCTTTGCTTGACACTAATATTTTATTATGAATTACAGGAGCTTCTTTTTCTAGAAGAAGATGTGAAGGCTTTGGAGGAAATGTATCCTCAGGGAGAAAAGGTAACAAACAGAAGTATTTATATCATGCTTGGCTAGTGGCTAGTGGCCCATTCTGTTGTGTCGAATTTTCTTCTATAGTTGATCTGTTATTTATGTTCATTTTTCTTATAACTTCCAGGCAGAGGCATCATGGGCTTTAACAGTGCTTGGCTATTTAGGAAGATTGATACTCGGAATATTTGGGTAAGAAAACTATAGGATTGCTTAGTCCATTTTTCTTGATTGAAATATTGATATATAAATGACTTTTGTAGTTTGGAATATAGGGTTAGCATTTATCATAATGGTCATATTAGGTTAGAAATAAATTGACTTAAGTTATTTGTAAGTCACATGAAATTAGTGCAGCGATTAGTCAACTTATATTTAGAATTAGGTAAGAAGGTGGTTGTGTTGGGTGCCCGAGTAAGAAGCCAACGAAGCAGGTGAATGACCTATATATTGTTGCAAATCGTAGATGGACACATCAGAGTGACAATCAATGGTGTTATGAATGTGCTAATATTTTAGTTGCACATAACCATATATTTACCTAGGTGTAGTATGCAAAACATACTTCAGCATAACTGTTGATGTGGAAAGACTACTCAATGAATGGTTATGGATGGAAAGCCCAAACGTTGTAAGGACATGTTGTTTCCTTTTGTCTCTGCCCTCATCTTCTCAAAATTTTCAAATTTGATATTTTCCCCAATCCATCTTGTCAATTTTATATGCTACTTAACACTCAATTTTGTTAGCACGAGCTAGTTTTGTTGGTTTTCTTGTCATAATATAACAACTACGTTTAAGATGAATATTGCGAATATTGGTGTGGATGGACCAATCCCTGCTAGATGCATTGTCTGGGATCAAATTGGTATGGGAGCCTTTGTTTGACTCATAATTGTTGATTTTCTACAGAGTTTATGTTGAAGTCTCTGTCAAAGGAAGATAGGAGTTGAGGATAACGTACAAATTCACAATTTACTACTTGAAACTGAATATGCTAGCCTTAGCTCAAAGGTTGGGCCTATATGGATGATCAGTTGGTGAATATTGACCATTTGTTGCAAAACTTTAACAACTTTTATTACAACATTACAAGCTATCATTCAACAACAACCCTTTGGAAGTAACTGAAACAATGTTAAAAGAGGATGTCTTCGCTAAATTTGGGTTCCTCTTTGAAAGTGGAAACTGAGATGGAGATTTCATCCAATGACAATGAGATGTAATCCTTGCAACTTGATTGGATGAAATAGTTGTATTCACTTCGGATGACTGCAATGAAATACAAGCTTCCCCTCAAGGCCATCTGGGAGGCTTCATGGGACTTCTACCTTCACAGTATCAATCACTTTTCTTGTGTCCCTAAACTTGACCTTTATTCCATGATCGCTCTTATGACAATGAGGGAAACTCCTCCACTGACCCCTTCGTTTTCTCTTTCACAGGACCTCCCCTCCATTCTCTGTCTTAAAAAATATTCTCTGTTTTCGCTTAAAGTGTACACCTATGGCACAATGCTCAGAGTAAGGGCTGTCACTCTGATTCCTACTCACTCCGTTTAGACTCTCTCCTAGCTAAGTCAAGGGGGTTAGTCCCTAAAGGGTGAAAACAAAAGGATGGAACTTGTTGAAACAAGAGGTCTAGGAGATTTAAGAGCAAGGCAATTATTATTAGTGTTACTTGATATTTAATTAGTTCAAGTGTGAATATTTGTGAGCATTGTGTTTTAAGATGGATTCAATTAAAATCAATGAGGCAAATGTAAGATAAATGTGATAGACCAGTTCCCTAACAATCCTCAATGTAAATTAAGATATTTGCAAATAGATGGATGCCCAAGTCACAATAACAACAATGCTGCAAGAGAAATGTTAGTACAAGAAAGATGGCACAGTATTCAAAGTATGAGCAGATAATTTCAACTTGCACGGACAGATAGCTTGTACTTCAAAGTAGATGCTCAAGTAAAGTATGACAATAGATAAACAATGAGCAATGAAATACAAGAATGCCAACGTAATATTGGAAGGAAAATGTAATACCCACAATGATAAATATGCCACGAGAAATAGAAAGTTAGAAAGATGAGATGCGAATCTAAACTATGTTAAGTGCAAAATCTTGGTTGATTTTATTAAGATGCCTAACCTAGGTGAGATCCTTCTCCTCAACTCTTTTGAAGCAAGTCTCACACAAGGTTGTAGAAAGAAGTCCATGAGAAGGAGGCTAAGCCCTCATTAACGATACCTCCCTTGGAGTTCTAATGACCCAACTGCCTCTGTTCCTACAAGGGATTGCCTGCAAGAGAACTGCAAGGTCACCTATTTTAACTGTTGAGCAAGGGTCAAGTGTCGCAAGTTGGGTGAAAAAGGGGTTCTTAACTTTCTATACAACCAAGCTTATGCTTGGAGGTTTTTTAAGATGCTAAGACTAGAATGCGATGAAATGCAATATGCAATTAGATTGCTTCAGTTAGAAAAATATGCTTCAATATTAAGATATGCTTGAGTTAGGAAAATATGATTCATAATCATCATATAATATCAAGCGTTGGAATAGAAAACTTCTACTCTAACAATATAGAAATGAAATCTAAACTATCAACATGAAATGTAAATGCTGAAATGAAACCTAGTCTAGTAAAAAAAATGGAAAGGAGTAGGGTTAGAAATACAATAGAGAGGATGCCCCATGGCATCAAATGTCATCTTTGTAGAACAATTTGAGCATCTGGCCATTTACAGGTAAGTCAAGTGGTTCACCATCCAATGTGGTCAAGTGGAATAAATTTGGTCGACGATTGCTCTGATGATATAAGGTCCCAACCACAAGCTGTCGAACTTTCCATGACTTCCAGGCTTCTCATTCTTGCGATCCCAAAGTAGTACCATATCTCCAACCTGCAGAGATCTAGCTCGAGAAGATTTATCAAAACTTTTCTTAACATTAGATTGACTTTTACACATACTATCAAAGGCTTTCCTATGAGTTTCATCCAACTACACCATTTGATCAATTCGATGTTGTACAAGATCTTTTTCATTAGTAAAATGTTGAAGGAGTTGGTAAGCTAACAATCTAAGTTGCACGAGTAAAGTTACATCCAAGCATAAACAAGTTAGATTGACTCTTTCCAGTAGCCTTTTTCCTGGTAATCCTATTTGCCCACAACACATACCTGATTTTGCTGTCCCAAGCCTTCTTATTGTCTCCTACAATCTTCTCGATAATGATTATAAGATTTTTATTACTAGATTCAACAAGACGATTGCCTTGAGGATAGTAGTTAGATGAATGAGGATGTGCCCTTAGTGTGGTGAGCATGTTTCCTAAAAAGGGGGGCATGAACTGTTAAAAAAACATAAAACCTGTTAAATACTTCGACCTATCTCTATTTCACATTTCACTTACTCATTTGTCTTTTCCAAATTCCACGGGTCAGTATTAGCTTGCAACAACTTCCTTAGGCTATTGGGTGATTTTGCTAGAGCTTGGACAGCTGGAGCAATTTAATATTTTTCATGGTGGATTAGAAGAGGCATTGCATCCATTAACTAGCTAAGGGAGTGAATTGAGTCGCTTGCCAAAGTAGCATATTGATTTCACCTGGTACAATTTCAGATTTTTTGTTGTTTTGGTGATTAGAAAAGGGTCTGCATCAATTAACAAGCAAAATGAGTGGATTGATTTGCTTGCTAAAGGAGTGCACTGATTTCCCTTTCAACAATTTCAGATTTTATTCTCTTGAGCTGAAGCTTGATTTCGTTGTTCAGATTTCTTCTTCAGTATTCTGAGCTTCTCCTTCAGTAGATTTCTTCATCTAGCAGTGTAAAAGGTAGTGTCAAAACCCTTTGTCTTGAATCTGAAATTGAAATACTTGTTTTTTAAATTTTGAGGTGTTTTTTGGTTATTATCTTCATTTTTCATTTCAAGCTTTCAAGCCCAGCATTTGGGCATGCAGTCAACCATGAAAAAATAAAAATTTAAGGAGAAATATTTGATGCAGTTTGACAAAAACTAAAACTAAAAAGCTGCACATAAAAGTTTTATAACCAACAACATGAATGATTTCAGCAAGTAGCAGTGATAGTGATAATGATTATGATGCCAAGGTAGATGCCCATGTTGGGAGCGGGACAAAGGTTGGAATTGGGAACATCTCATCTGTATTGAATGGATGAAGCCCAAGGTAGCGCTAGTCCATGCCTACCAGGGGCATTTGCTGAATAAGCAAAGAGGACTCTGATTCAAAATATGACTTTTGCTATATGCAACGAAAGTACTTGGTCTCTCAACCAACAAAAATCTAGGAAAGCGAGGATGCAGGTCTTGCCATTGGATATGCAATGTTTGTACCTATTGACCACACTTTGTCAACGACCCCATAGCAGTACACCCCCATTTTTTTCAAATGGGATTCACCATGTTCGACGTGTTCGCGCCATTCAGATTCCATCATCAGTCAATAGTTTTATGAATGATGTAAACCCATTCTGCATGTTTATGATGTAAATGATCTAAGTAAGACCATCATGTACGTAGCAACCTAGGTAAGCCTAGTGTGTTGGTGACGATTTCTATCCTAGAAGGTTTTTTGTCTCACTGATTTACTTGTGTTTTTCGACACATGTGATCGGCAGAGTTTTCCTCTCTAGCCTCACCCCAAAGCTAGGGTGGATTTTGTCATCAAGATGCTAAGTGAGTCCTAGTGTTTTTTATCGAGTTTTTGTAAAAGTAGTTTGGGAATAATCCTAGCTAATTGGCTAGATTATTTTATTACAAGCTATTTGGTCTACTAGATCATGTTTTGAGTCGCAGAATTGGGTAGCTTTTTGAGGGTCTATACGAATGGGTATTCCTCTTCCATGTGTCTAAATGTATTTATCTTGTGTAAAGAGGGCTGAAAAAAATAATTAAATCCCCTCTCGGTCAATTAATTAAATTTTTTGGCCAAATTAATTAAAAATCCTATGCCAGAAATTTAATTAATTTTAAGTCCTCGGTGAGTTAAAATTCTTAAAAGGCAAAATTTGTTGGTCCTTAAAAAATGAATTTTTAAAGGTCCCAGGCCAAGGGAATATTGAGAATTTCAAGAAGTTTTGGACCCTTGGGCCTAGGTGGTTAAGTCAAAGTCAAAATTTTGAGGTAATTAATTCAAAAATATTATTTTTGAGTTAATTAAAAAATAATTAAATGATAAATTCGTTTTTCCTCGAATTTATAATTTCGATGGTCTAGATTAAAAGATGATCAAATCTTTTCGACGGTCGAGATTATTTTGACATGGATCAACCGAACTAGCTGTTGGAGATTTTGTCTTATAATTAGAGGTACTTGTCAGTGTTTCAATCATTCGATCTTTGGATCGTGCACTCACTCTTGAAGCTCTCCTGTAATATTTTTGGAATAATACAAACGAAGACTTTGGGGTTTTATTTTGATGGTGGTGTTCCTCTTCAGGGTTTTATGGTAAACTTGTCTTTTAATATTCTACTGGTGATTATTCTAATGGATTGTTGATTAATGGCTCTTATAGAGTAATTTTGGGTACAGGTATCTTGCCAGGTTACTGGATCTAGGGTAAGAATATTAATTGGATCGAGCTATCTGTTATCTCTAGCTCTTGAAAATTTTATGTTTTATCACTAGTTCTCTTTTAATTTGACAGTTTAACTTTAAGTTTGCAGAAATCTTCCAGATTTAAAACTGGGCGTTTGGGGAAGTCCTAGTTTGGACTAGCTGACTCCCAGGAGATAAGATCTGAAGAGCCCTTTGGATCTAATTCCTCGGGCTTATCTTAAATTCATTTTTTTGCAGGGTTCTTTATTGGGCTTATGTCTATCTCTTAAATTTTCATTTTCTAAATTGTGCTGAACTGTTTCAAATCTGGCCAAGAGGGCCTCTAATCTGTAAATTAGCATTGTAAATTTGTAAATACTCTCTAGGGTGTAAAGGTTTATTTATTTTTTGTGCATAGTTTTGGATCTGTTCTGGTGGGTTTATTTATTTTTTTGGTTTTTGCAGGTTTGCAGGGGGATTCTCAGAATTTTTTTTTTAAAAGATCTGAGCCAGATCTAACCCCCAGAGGGTAAGATCTGGCCTCAGGATCATTTCTATTGGCAGATCTGAGTGTTATTTTGTCACAAAAGAGAAAATCTCAGGTGCATCTAAATCAGTATTCTAAAATCTGAGTTATGTTGGAAAAATTTTAATTGCTGGAGGAATTTCAAGTGTACTGGGTTTTTCTCGAGATAATTTTTGCATTCTGCAGTCATCTTCTTGCTCAAATCCTCCACACTAATTCTGCCTGCAAATCCTCCACGCTAATTCTACATTCTACTCTCCCTCCTGTGGCTACCTTGGTGCCTGATCCTTCAAAAATTGCGTGCTGCTTGCTCCTATCTATAGCCTTCGACGCCCATTTTACGCTGCCTGCAAATAAATTTTCGAACACTGCTTCAATCTCTGCGTCTTCCCTCCATTCATCTGCACACTGTCCCTTTCTTCTTGCCGCCGCCCTTCAACATCCACCTGTCAGCTCCCTCTCAACTTGCATCGAACTCGCATCATCCCTGTCCGTACGCCGTCGACCTGCACGCAAACAAAAAAACAAATGCACACATAAAAAAAAAATTAAAATCAAAGTCACGTTTATATAATCTGTGTTTCAATTTTTGGGTTTCGTTTTAATGTTTTTTTTTTTGACTTTAGATTTAGAAAATAAAGAGGGGGAGAGTGCTTTAGCGTTAGTTCCAAGTTTAATTCGATTTTTAGGTTTTAATTAGTTTGGTTAACGTTAGTTCTTTTAGGAATTTTATTTATTTAGATTTTAGTCTCAGATTAAATTGTAGATTCTTAAATTTTAGTTTAATTTTAGATTTTGAAAAATAAAAAAAATAAAAAATAAAAATCGCCTTTTTAGACTTTATTTTTTAGCTTTAGTTTAATTTTCTTTTTTTTTTTAGATTTTTTAATTTTTAATTTTTTAGATTTTAATTATTTTTGTTTTAGTTTAGATTTTTTAGATTTTAATTTTTACTTTAGCTTTAGATGTATTCGGGATATGGTATAGCGAGGCGCCGTAAAGCTCGATCATATAGGAATTGATGAGGAGGTCGCGGATATTCTCACAAAGTCCATGGGGATGGTCAAGTTCCTAACCTTCCGTGAGAGTCTTGGTATTGTGGAATGACCCTATGATGTGGGTCCTGTTGGATGATGAGCTCTAGGAGCTTTGGGGGGCTTTGGGGATTGTTTCTCGGAGCTATAAGAAACCACAGGGCTAGGCTTGCCGAACCTTGTTGGTGTGCTTGGGCCCCACCGTTGTGATTATTGAGTTGGTTCACCTCTCATTATCTGTGCCCCGTATGCATCCTACCCATTGAGTTCAAGGCTCATGGGAAATACCTCTCATTTGGCCAATGAGATGGGAAAAGCTAGAGACTAGTAGCAAAAACTGATGGACGCATCAGAGATTGCCATACTCGCTATATAGGATAGCATGGTCCAACCACTTGATCTGGGATCAAGTATAGTGAGGTTTCGGACCTCCAACTGACTTCGGGTCAGGTAAACCAACTTCGGGTTGGTATGAGACTCTTTGTGAGTCCTATAGAGGTTTCAGACCTTTGGGCTGAATTTGTCAGCCAGAAATGATGTCTTTGTGACTGACCCACGTCTGTTATGAAATAAAGAGGCCAACAAAGCAAGTTACAGCGGGATGACGCACGATGTTTGATTACACAGGTGGATGGAGTTCTCCCTAGTTGAGAGGGAGTGTTGGGGTGGACAGCTGGGTCCAAACTCCATGTTGTGATGCTCAGATGAAGACACCAATATTTTTATTGGGTTCCTCTTTCGGAGAGGTGCAAGATTGATCTAAAGATCATCTTGATCCGATGAGCAGAACATTATTTGAATTTTTTTTTAATACTTTCAAAATATGTGCAGGTCGTCCTTAAGGTTTTACACCCCCAGCAAATGTGTCACACATCTTCAAAGATTGATATAAATAGAGTCAACGTTGGAGGACATTTCACTCATCTCATCTTCACACATCATCTCTCCTCTTCTGATTGGTTCAAGCTCCTTGGAGGAAATTTTCGGTTCACACGTGGGGAAGAAGGACGAAGAGAATTCTGCTACAGCTAGGGTTTCCTCGCAGGTTTGACCAGTGTTGACCTTGGTCAACGCATGGACCAAAGGAGCTGATTTTTGGTGCAGACTTCAATTTATGTAGGCCGTACATTTTGGCACAAGAACCGAGGTCAAAGTTTGACTGAAGACCACGTTGCATTGACTTTTGCTTGCTACTGTTTTGCGTTGACTTTTCTGGGCAACATTGACTTTTTTGGGGTTGACTTTGAGTTGACCGTGTGGCTGTTTTGAGGGTTGATGTGACACATGCTGGGTTGGCTGACCAAGGAGACTTTGCTGGTTGGAGCATCCTGTTGACTGCCATAATGCACCAACACATTTATTTGATTTTGGTTTGTCTTCTGTTGATCGACTGGTATGTTCTATCAACATTTTACTTGATTGTTTATGTGATTGCTATAATGAAAGTAAAGTTGCATCAAGCATAGAACATCTACATAAATTTACATATATTAAAGGAAATGTGAAGCTTACTATATTAGTGAAAAATTAATTATAAATTACAAAGGTGAATTTTGATCTTTTTCAAGATTCATAGGGTGATTCTAGTGGGATCCTTCATTGTGCACCCACTGAAGAGGGAATCTAGTGTATTAAAGGAAAAGTGAAGCTTACTATATTAGTAAAAAAATAATTATAACTTACAAAGGTGAATTTTGATCTTTTTCAAGATTCATAGGGTGATTCTAGTGGGATCCTTCATTGTGCACCCATTGAAATTTAAAGGTATTATTGAATCCCATTATTAAATAGTGAAGGAAAAAAGACATAAAAGGAGTATTTTCTAAAGTTCCATTAAAAGGGTTTAAAAGAAAGAAATAGTGTTTAGATATAATGATATCAAAAGGTGCAAGGAAAGAATAATGTTTTTAAGCCTTTACACTTAATATTTTGATTTTCATCGAAGAATATCTAAGGGTATACTACATAAAAAGTGTAGTAGCTTAAGTAAGGTGTTAAAGAATGTCAATGAAGTCTTGGAAGGAAGTTTTAAGTTCAAAATTAAGAGTATCACCTAGCAAAGTTTGACAAAAGAAAAATGGAGTCTAATAATGAGAAAATAAAATGATTTCCTAAAACCTCAAAACATTATATTTATTTTGGGGAAAGATTATTTCTATTTCTCCTTCCAAAGTTAATAATTATATTACAATTGAATTTGCCAACTCATTATTGGTTCTTGAGTTGAATATGGCTAAAGGGATAGACCTTTTGAGCAGGAAACACAAAGAATTTTTATGCTTAAGGGGTCATAATCAAAACTAACATGAATTAAGAAAATAAGGAATGATAAGAAGTTGTTACAGAACAAGTTGGAACAACTTACCAAGAAAGAAGTGTCAATTAATAAAGAAACAATCACTATTCGTATTGGAATATAGAATTCTTTGGATATAAAAATCCAAACTGTATGAATTTATAGGGTAAGTTCCTTAGATCAAACACCAAAGGTCACCGCTCACAAATAGATCAAAAATCAGTACACCAATATTTGATGTGGTTAAAACTCTTGAAGAGGGAAACAGTCCACGACCTGAGCCAATGCGGCCACTTCAGGCAATTTATTAATATAAAAAATAAAATTTACATAAGCTTCTCTCATAAATAGTTACCGGACAAATGACCCTCCATGCTCTTTAAATAGATATCATGGACCAATCGAGTGCTAAGCCACATATCAAGTGTCGGTAATACCGAGGAGAGAGTGAACCATCGGATCACTACATATCGTGATTGTTGGATTATAAGTGACAACTGTACATAGGAAAGAAACTCACTTTACCTAACTCTACACTAGACCAAGTTATACTTAGCTATTTCCTATGTGTCGAAATATCTTAACATCCCCCCTTAAGAACAACTTGGGATAGGATTGAAGGATTTACAAAAGTGACACAAAAGGAGACTATTTCCTATGTGTCGAAATATCATAACATTCCCCCTTAAGAACAACTTGGGATAGGATTGAAGGATTTACAAAGGTGACACAATAGAAGGAAGGAGGCATTGGAGCCTATCCCCCCTTAATGATAACTTTCCTGAACTCCAAGCATAGATCGAAATTTGGTAAACTTCGCTTTTGTGAGAGCCTTTGTAAAGATATCAACAACTTTATCATTGGTTGAACAATACCGCACTTCAAGAACACGATCATGAATGAGCTTTCTGATGAAGTGTATATGAAGCTCAATGTGTTTCATACGCTGATGCTGAACTGGATCCTTGCATATCTGAATGGCACTCTGATTATCACACCAAAGTGTAGTTGGACGTTGTTGATGAAGACCAAATTCAGACAAGATATGACGAAGTCACATGGCTTCCTTGCTGACTTCAACTGCACCACGATACTCTGCTTCTGCCGAAGAAAGAGAGATGGCACTTTGTTTCTTACAAGACCATGTAATAGGTCCTGAAGCAAGAGTGAATACATATCCTGTAGTAGACTTTCGATCATCTGGGTCACTAGCCCAATTAGAATCAATGAAACTAATCAACAATGGAGATGCTCCTGCACTATAATGAATCCTGAACTGAACTGTACCTAGAATATATCAAAGTATTCTTTTAGCTGCTTTCCAATGACTTTCATGATAAGAAGTTGTTACTGAACAAGTTAGAACAACTTACCAAGAAAGAAGTGTTAATTAATAAAGAAACAATCACTATTCGTATTGGAATATAGAATTCTTTGGATATAAAAATCGAAATTGTAGGGATTTACAGGGTAAGTTCCTTAGATCAAACACCAAAGGTCACCGCTCACAAATAGATCACAAATCACTACACCGATATTTGACGTGGTTAAAAGCCTCGAAGAGGGAAACAACCCATGACTAGAGCCAATGTGGCCACTTCAAGTAATTTATTAATATAAAAAATAAAATTTACATAAGCTTCTCTCATAAATAGTTATCGAACAAATGACCCTCCATGCTCTTTAAATAGAGATCATAGACCAATCAGGTGTTAAGCCACAGATCAAGTGTCATTAATACCGAGGAGAGAGTGAACCAGCGGTCACTAGATATCGTGATCGTCGGATTATAAGTTACAAATGTACATAGTAAATAAACACACTTTACCTAACTCTACACTAGACCAAGTTATACTTAACTATTTCCTATGTGTCAGAATATCCTAACACCCCCCCTTAAGAACAACTTGGGATAGGATTGATGGATTTACAAAGGTGACTCAAAAGGAGACTATTTCCTATGTGTCGATATATCCTAACATCCCCCCTTAAGAACAACTTGGGATAAGATTGAAGGATTTAAAAAGGTGACACAATAGGAGAAGGAAGGAGGCATTAGAGCCTATCCCCCCTTAATGATATCTTTCCTAAACTCCAAGCATAGATCGAAGTCCCCTTAAGAACAACTTGGGATAGGATTGATGGATTTACAAAGGTGACTCAAAAGGAGACTATTTCCTATGTGTCGAAATATCCTAACATCCCCCCTTAAGAACAACTTGGGATAGGATTGATGGATTTACAAAGGTGACTCAAAAGGAGACTATTTCCTATGTGTCGAAATATCCTAACATCCCCCCTTAAGAACAACTTGGGACAAGATTGAAGGATTTAAAAAGGTGACACAATAGGAGAAGGAAGGAGGCATTAGAGCCTATCCCCCCTTAATGATATCTTTCCTAAACTCCAAGCATAGATCGAAGTTTGGTAAACTTCGCTTCTGTGAGAGCCTTTGTAAAGATATCAACAACTTGATCATTGGTTTAACAATACTGCACTTCAAGAACACGATCATGAATGAGCTTTTCGATGAAGTGTATATGAAGCTCAATGTGTTTCATACGCTGATGCTAAAGTGGATCTTTGCATAGCTGAACGACACTCTGATTATCACACCAAAGTGTAGTTGGATGTTGCTAATGAAGACCAAATTCAAACAGGGTCTGACGAAGCCACATGGCTTCCTTGCTGGCTTCAACTGCACCACGATACTCTGGTTCTGCTGTTGAAAGAGAGATGGCACTTTGTTTCTTACAAGACCATGTAATAGGTCATGAACCAAGTGTGAATACATATCCTGCAGTGGACTTTCGATCATCAGGGTCACCAGGCCAATCAAAATTAGTGAAACCAATCAATAATGGAGATGCTCCTGCATTGTAATGAATCCCGAACTGAACTGTACCTCGAATATATCAAAGTATTCTTTTAGTTGCTTTCTAGTGACTTTCATGATAAGAAGTTGTTATGGAACAAGTTAGAACAACATACCAAGAAAGAAGTGTCAATTAATAAAGAAACAATCACTATTCGTATTGGAATATAGAATTATTTGGATATAAAAATCCAAACTGTAGGAATTTACAGGGTAAGTTCCTTAGATCAAACACCAAAGGTCACCGCTCACAAATAGATCACAAATTAGTACACCAATATTTACGTGGTTAAAACCCTCGAAGAGGGAAACAATCCACGACCTGAGCCAACGCGGCCACTTCAGGCAATTTATTAATATAAAAATGAAAATTTACATAAGCTTGTCTCATAAACGGTTACGGACAAATGACCCTCCATGCTCTTTAAATAGATATCATGGACCAATCGGGTGTTAAGCCACAGAACAAGTGGAATATCCTAACATCCCCCCTTGAGAACAACTTGGGATAGGATTAAAGGATTTACAAAGGTGACACAAAAGGAGACTATTTCCTGTTTCGAAATATCCTAACATCCCTCCTTAAGAACAACTTGGGATAGGATTGAAGGATTTACAAAGGTGACACAAAAGGAGCCTATTTCCTATGTGTCGAAATATCCTAACATCCCCCCTAAAGAACAACTTGGGATAGGATTGAAGGATTTACAAAGGTGACACAATAGGAGAAGGAAAGAGGCATTAGAGCCTATCCCCCCTTACCGATAACTTTCCTGAACTCCAAGCATGGATCAAAGTTTGGTAAACTTCGCTTCTGTGATAGGCTACTTGATCATTGATTGGACAATACTGCACTTCAAGAACACGATCATGAATGGGCTTTCTAATGAAGTGTATGTGGAGCTCAATGTGTTTCATACGCTGATGCTGGACTGGATCTTTACATAGCTGAATGGCACTCTGATTATCATACCAAAGTGTAGTCGGATGCTGCTGATGAAGACCAAATTCAGACAGGATCTGACAAAGCGACACGGCTTCCTTGCTGGCTTCAACTGCACCTTGATACTCTGCTTTTGCTGAAGAAAGAGAGATGGCACTTTGTTTCTTACAAGACCATGTAATAGGTCCTGAACCAAGAGTGAATACATATCCATAGTAGACTTTCGATCATCAGGGTCACCATCCCAATCAGAATCAGTGAAACCAATCAACAATGGAGATGCTCTTGGACTGTAATGAATCCCAAACTGAACTGTACCTCGAATATATCAAAGTATCCTTTTAGTTGCTTTCGAGTGAATTTCATGAGGTTGGTGTATAAACCGAGTAACTAGACCAACGACAATGGAAAGGTCATGACGAGTATGGGTTAGATACAGAAGTTTACCAACAAGTTGACAGTATAAGGTAGCATCAACTTCAGGGGTAGTACAAGTGACTAAAAGCTTGACTCCAGACTGAAAGGGAGAAGGGGCTAGCTTATAGTCTTCCATGTGAAAGTGGCGTAAAAGATCACATGCATACTTAGACTGAGAAAGGGTAATACCTTCTTTGGATTGTAAGACTTGAAGACCAGGGAAATAATGCAAGTGTCCTAAGTTTGTCATTTCAAACTTCTTTTTGAGGCTAGACTTCACATGGTTTATATGGTTGGGATCACTACCAGTAAGGATAAAATCATCAACATAAAGAACAAGGATGATGAAGGACTTACCCACTTTCTTGGTGTAGACAGTGTTGTTAGAATGACACCTAGAAAAACCATTATCTAAAAGAAATGTACCCATTTTGGCATACCAAGCCCGAGGAGCTTGTTTGACCATAGAGAGACTTTCTAAGGCGTCAAACAAGGTTTAGAGTCGTTTTGGATAAAGGCAGGGGGTTGTTCCATGTAGATTTCTTCATGCAAATCTCCATGTAAGAAGGCGGATTTAACATCCATCTGATGGACTTCCCATTTAAAGGAGGCAGCAAGGGAAAAAACAAGGCATATAGAATTCATTTTGGCAATGGGGGAGAAGGTTTCAGTATAGTCAATGCCTTCAACTTGTGAAAATCCTTTAGCAACAAAACGAGCTTTATGTCTATCCACTTTTCCATCTGGTCCAAACTTTGTTTTGTAAACCCATTTGCATCTGACAAGTTTTCTTCCCTTTGGAAGAGGAACAAGATCCCAAGTATCGTTTGCCAATAAGGAACGATATTCTTCATTCATAGCTTCATCCTAATCTGGATGACCTGAAGCTTCTTCAAAGGTGCCTGGATCAGGATTTTCTAGAACTTGAGCCAATAAGGAAGAGGCTCTTTCGAATTGAGAACGTGTACGACGTTGATCTGCAGGGTCACCTGCAAGAGAATCTGCTGCATCCCGAGTAGAGCGGACTCATCTTGGAAGCTGTGGAGCTAAAGGAATATCTTGAGGAGGTGGAGGAGGATTGTCATCCTCGCTGTCATCATCCGAACTAGAAGGAATGCTGTCAAAATAGAAGAGATAGGGAGAGGTGGCACATATGTCGAATCAGGCTCATAGGCCAAAGGTGGCACACCTGCCGAACTAGGCTCATAGGCCAATATATTTTCATCAAATTTTACATCTCTTCTAATGATTATATTTTTGGATTTTGGTTGAAGAAGTCTATATCCTTTGACATCTTCAAAATATCCAATAAAAAATGCATTTTTCACTCGTAGGTTCTAAGGCTTTATGTTTCGCATCTGGAATATGGGCCCAAGCTTTACTTCCAAAAACACGAAAGTGGCTTACATCTGGTTTGATTGAGCTATAGGCTGCTGCTGGAGTGATATTCCTTAAGACCTTAGTAGGAGTGCGATTCATGATGTAATTTGCACAGTTAATTGCTTCTTCCCAAAAATTAAGACTAAGTCCTATAGATTGAAGCATATAATTATCTATTTCTTTTAAGGTGTGATTCTTCCTTTCAACTACACCATTTTGTTGTGGAGAATATGGAACAATATGTTACAATTGAATGCCCTGCTCAGTGCAAAAGTTGATAAATTTGTTGTTAACATATTCTCCTCCATTGTCTGATCTTAACTTAAGAACTTGATGTCCAAATTGTTTCTCAACAAAGGCCTTAAAGGCCAAGAACATGTTAAAAAATTCACTCGAGTTTAAGAAGTATACCTAGGTGTGTCTGGAAAAATCATCATTGAAAGTTAAGAAGTATTTGCAGCCAAGGAAAGAAACAAGAGGGAGTTGACCACATAAATCACTGTGCACAAGCTGCAAAGGGGCTGAAACGTGCCAAGAGGCACGTTTGTCAAAACTATCCCGATGATGTTTTTCAAGTACACATCCGGAACAAACACCATCTCGGCAAGATACCATAGGAATACTTGTCACCATATTTTCTTTACAGAGTTTGAAGAGAGCGATAGTTTAAGTGACCAAATCGCTCATGCCAAAGTTTGCTCACTTCATCATTATGAGCAACAAAAATAGAGGGAAGACATGATGACCCAAAGTTGTCAAACTTATACAACCTTGTGGAATCATCAACAATGCTAGTAGCTAAAATATGTCTAGGATCTTTGAGGTCCTTAATTACATCATCATGAGGTGAGAATTCTACTGTTTTCCCTTCACCTGAATGAGTTATTTGATAAACAGATGGAAGGTTGCAGGACAAGGTAGGAACACATAATACATCATTAAACTGACCATTATTGAGATGAATGGTTCCAGATCCTACAACACTAAGAGATCTATCATCACCAACATAAATATTTTTGGTGTTACAATTATTTAAAGAAGAAAACGTGGCTTTATTTTTGGCCATGTGGTAAGAGGCTCCAGAATCAATGAGCCACTCATGAGAATGAGAAGAGAAAGATACATTTAATGCATAACCAGATCTTGATGCCCGACAACCACAAGCAAAAAGTGCCATTCCTGAAGGTGAAGTTGAAGAGTTCTCCAAATTGATGTGGTGCTTCTTCATTGTTGCTTCCAAGGCTTCCATCTTCTTAAAACATTTGGACTCTACATGGCCATCACAATTACAAAAGTTGCAATGTCTATCTGTTTTCTTCCCTTTGTTTTTATTTGCCTTATCAGTTTGGTGAGTTGCTTTTTTAGTTTGTGGCTGAAATCGCTGAAGACCCTTGTTTGGTTTAGGACCATTCTTTTTAGGATACCACTTCTTGGGATTCTTTTGATATGGTTGTTGTTGGGCTGCTAAGGCTTTGTTAGAAGAATTTCCAATATTAATTGGACCAAGGTGTAAGAGTTTTTCTTGTTCTCTTATCAAAGAATCACAAAAGACATCAAAAGAGGGAGACTTGTAGGCTGTTCCTTTAGAAATGAGGGCTTCTTTAGTGGAATGGAAGGTGGAAACAAATACAGAGTATGCAGGTCCAAGCTTAGCAAGAATGGAATAGATAAGGCTACCATCTTCCTTTTTGACCTTACAACCTTTTAAAAGAAGTCTGAGGGTCTTTAATTTCGACAAAAAATCTTCAATAGAGGAGAAATTATTGGGGTTCAAAGTAAGCAACTCATTTTCAAGCTGGTGGGCCCTGATTTCATTTTGAATGCCGAAAACAATATTTAGCTTTTTCATAGCTGCATCAGGGTTGTCAATTTCTTGGATATGAAATTGAAGATCTTGAGCAATGGACATTCCTATCAACCCTCGTGCTTGATCTTGTTTATTTTCCCATTTCGCTGCTTTATCTCCATCAGTAGGTTTAGTTTCTTGTGTTGTGGCTATTCTTTAAAGCCCTTTACTTTTAAGTAAGTCTATCATGTAGGATAGCCATTGGAAATAATTGGTGCTGTTAAGAATAACCGGGAAAGCTGAAAAGGTTGAAACTAACTGCTCCAATGGAAAGATCTCGAAAAATTAGGCTGGTTCAAAAAAACGGCTCGGAAAACGGCTTCCGGATGAAGAAGTTATGCCTTTTTTGAAAAGAAATGTGTTGTAGATGCCAAATAGTTACGTGAAAGGTTGAAAGCTGATGATGAAGTTCTACTTTATGTGACCCACTTTTGTAAATAAGTGAGTCACTTTACAATGTTACTTTTAAATGTGCTTTTGAAATAAAACCCTCTTTTTAAAACCGACAACTTGCCAAAGGGCTTTATAAGAAAAAGCAACTTAACAAAAAACTTTTTACAAAAAGAAGCTTGAGAGAGAGACTTGAACCCAAGACCTCTATTCTCATAAACTAATTTTACACCAATTGAGCTAGTAAAATGATTCTGTAATTGTTTGAAGGGAGGAAGAGTTTTTATTTTTTGCTCTTCAATGTCCGTGCTTTTTCTTGCAAAAAAACACAAAAATCTGTGCACAAAAAAATGAAATGCAAGCCTTACGGAAAAATGTTAGATTTCCGGTTAGTCTTACTAGAAACTATCCTTTTTTTGCTATTTCTGATTTCCCGAGATAGCACAAAGACGCGGGGAAAGAGCATACGTAGCAGAAAAAAAATCCTGCCTTGTTGTTTCTGATTTGCCGAGATCGCACACAATGCAGAGCAAAGAGCATACATAGAGAAGAGGGTATAGATCCGGCAATAAAAAAACTATAAACCGAAATAAACAGAAGGGTTAATAAATATAACTGCAAAAAAGATACTTTATACCTCTAGATCTAGAATGACATAACTCGGGCAACCGGAAACCTTTTCGCATGAAACGAAAGGGGTTCCTCACTATAACAGACGCTCCAAACACAACAGAGCAGTTCTCCTAGCTCGAAAGTGGTTAGAAATAGTATATCTGGAAAACGACAATCACATGTAGTCAAACTGGCTTCTGATTTGGATCAACAACGAACGCGACCCTCAAAATGGCTTTGATACCATGTAGGAATTTACAGGGTAAGTTCCTTAGATCAAACACCAAAGGTCATCGCTCACAAATGGATCACATATCAGTACACCAATATTTGACGTGGTTAAAACCCTCGAAGAGGGAAACAGTGCACGACCTGAGCCAATGCAGCCACTTCAGGCAATTTATTAATATAAAAAAGAAAATTTACATAAACTTCTCTCATAAACGGTTACCAGACAAATGACCCTCAATGCTCTTTAAATAGAGATCATGGACCAATCGGGTGTTAAGCCACAGATCAAGTGTCGGTAATACCGAGGAGAGATCACTACATATCGTGACCGTCGAATTATAAGTTACAAATGTACATAGTAAAGAAACACACTTTACCTAACTCTACACTAGACCATGTTATACTTAACTCTTTCCTATGTGTCGGAATATCCTAACACAAACAATGGAGAAAGGAGTCAATGTAGATCTAGTGAACATCACAAATATTAAAGATGCAAATCCAATTGAAGTATGGATATCTTTAGATGGTGAAGCACAAATATTGGAAACTTAAGTATCTCTTGTTGATTTTTTTTGTAGCATTGGGAGGTATTCTCGCTTTGCTTAGGAAATCTCCAAGTCAGCCTAAGAGAAATTAAATAAAATTTATTTTATTTTGGAGCATCATGTAGGCTCAAAAGGACATGTTGGCCCCATCATGAAAGGGTGTGTTCCTTGGGCAAATTCGCGCCCATTCGATCAATATATATACATGATGTGACACTTCGTTTTGCTTAATTCAATCATCACATTTCCTCTCTCATAGAGCATTTGCACGTAACAAAAATAGGCAAAGTCGACTGAGTTGCAGGAGGGCAGTTTGACCACATTCGATTGAGGTGTAAGAAGTCTGTTTTGGGCCGAGTTTTGTCGATATTGACTGAGCTATATGAGGTCGAGTTTGACTGCATTTGATATAGTTGCAGGAGAACAAATTTGACCATAGTCAACTATAGGAGCCGCATGGCTGAATTTGACTACAACCAACCAAGTACACTCTAGGAGCCATAGGGACGAATTTCACCGCAAAGCTGTCACATGACCTAGTTTGACTGTAGATTTTTGGTAGTTTGAATCTTGATTATTTTGAACAATTTGACTAGCCTTGACTTGCTGGAATTTGAACTAGATTTGTTTGTAATTTTGACTTGGGTATTGGCACAAATTTCTAGACAAATAACTGATTTGAAAACCTCGCTGACAATTAATTTCTCCTAAGAAAAGTAGTTGGGTTTTCACCCAAGTTTGGGTTTCTTAGGTTAAAAATACTGTCTCTTTTGTGCATTGCTGTCTCTTTATGATCTTTACTGTTCCATTGCATTTACCGTTGAAATTTTATGAATTGTAATTGCTTAATGATATTAGTACTGTATGAAAATCATTAGGAAGTAATTATATAGCGGGAACTTGTATCCTACTTTGAATCTTGTAGAAAATTCAACATGGTATGAGAGCCTTGTTGAAATAACCGCCATTGAAGTGAACCTAAGAGACAAGTGTTCAATAGCTTGACTAGATTTTGATTTCTTGTCAATTGTTTCCAAGTCTTAGAATGGAAGACAATGTTACTAATCTTCAGAAGGAAGTTACTGTAGACCTAGAGGGACCTGAAGAGAAAGCCTCCTTCACCTACTTTTATATAAAGTGATAAGAGAGCCTATCATAACACTTGTATTAAAATATGTGCTTCTAATATTGATGTATTTGTCTTGGAGTCTTTATGCTTGTGTGGTACAAGAGTTGGAAGACTTAGGGTTTGTAAACCCTAGAGAAGACTTGGAGGTCACGACTTATATTGAAGTCTTGGATAAGAAAGTCCCAGGGTTTATGGGATGAAACCCTAGAGCAAGACTTAGAGTGTTGGTTGCAAGTGGAGTTTGTGTGATGCATACTTGGTTTATCTCCTTGATAGCATGTGGAATGACTTAGTGTTGATGCTAGCTTGTTGTTAAGCCTTTGGTGTGGCTAGACAACTCGATGAATTTGTAGGATAAAGAAACCCCAACCCTTATAGTTCATGCAAGAAAAGGGAAAGGAAAACAACATGTATCATGATCCGCAACTGATGTTGAGGTCGTGGATGAGCATCCATTGCAGAAGAAGATAAAGGAATCTAAGCTTGCTGAGATTGTTGATGGACTTCTTTGATTTCTGCAAGGAGGCAAGGATCAAGAGGGAGTTGACAATTCCCTACAACTCTCAACAATTCCCTTCTTATTCAAGAGATAAGTACTTCATATTTTTCTCCTTTGATCAATATTATTAATTTTTATTTTTGGTTAACCTCTTTTCCTTGTATTTTGCTTGGTTAAGTTTTTTCTTCCATGGCTTCCTGAATGGAGTTTGCATAAAGGAAGAATAGGCACATTATTCATGCAACATATGGCAACATCGAGAAGTACAAAGCAAGAGGGTTCTCCTAGAAAAAGGGAGTGGACTACGAGGAGATTTTTTGCTTCGATTTCCAGATGGTCAAGTTCTTGTTTGACCTAAAGACTCTAGCATAGACTCAACAAGATTGACTAGTGTTCAAGAGGGAGGATTGTAAAGATTGTTCAGACATCCAGGATTGTGCTAGATGGCTGGAAGAGATTCTAGTTTCGAGGAAGCAAACAATTAAGCAGAGTGGATGGGGCAAATCACTTACGTGACAAAGGAAGCAACAGTGGTAAGAGACCACTGTTGCTCCCTCCAAAAAAGGCATACTATTCCTAGAGACCTTCGAAGAGGATGTCATTGGTTGAGACTGACGAGATGCTTAGAGAAATAAGGTCTCTAGGAACAGTATGCCTTATTTGGAGGGAGCAATAGTGGTAGGAGGACTTGCTTACGTGACAAAGGAAGCAACAATGGTAAGAGAATTTGCTTTTTTGATAGAGGGAGCAACTATGATTAAGATATGAAGACCTGCTTCATTGTTAGAGGGAGTTCACCTCAGAATCCAATATGAAGGATATTGGTTTGATGCATTATTTCTTGGGATTAGAGGTGTGGTAGAGACCTAATGAGATTTTTCTTAGACAGGAAAGTATATCTTCCGGTATGATGGACTGCAAGTCCATGGCTACACTTTTGGTTTCTAATTTGAAGAAGCTAAGTGATTTTGCTTTAAATGTACAGGTATTTTATTAAATCCTTGATGTACTTGGTTAACACTAGGCCATATATTTGCTTTGGATTGAACACCACGAGGCAATATATGGTTGAGCTGAGGCAGATACATTGGGTTGCAGCAAAGCATGTGTTGAGGTACCTATGTCGTACAATTGGATATAGTTTGAGATATATTTGAAGGGAGGCTGTAGGGATATAGAGATTCGGATTGGGTTGAGAGTGCAGAGGATAGAAAGAGCACATTAAGGTGCTACTTTAACTTGGTATTAGATATGATATCTTGGTTTAGTAGGAAGGAGACTTTTGTCGCATTCAATTTAGAAAAGGCAAAGTATATCGCAACCAGTGTCGCAAGTTGTGAAGCGGTGTGGCTTCAAAAGCTTCTTGTAGGACTATTTGATTAGGTCACTTCATTCAAGACATGGGAGCAATGAAGCTCCAGTACATATGCAAAGATGAGCAGATTTTGGACATTCTCACCAAGCTTCTGTCTAGAGCGAAGTTTGTATACTTTAGAGACAAGCTTGGCATGATGCAGAATGTCTCCCTTGTTGAGAGGAAGTGTTGATGTCTTTGCAGGATTGGGCAAACCATTGCTTGAGATACCAGAAAGACTTGGCTGGGTCATTTGACTACAAGTGAATGGCCCAGGGAACCCAGGGAAATTGCAAATTAGAAAAATCTTCTCCTCAAAAGCCATAATGGACTTTGGCTGGGTCATGTTGATTTGACCAAAGGAGATTGATGTAATTCACCTGAGAAGCCAAAAGAATGTGGTTGGGTCATGCTGATTTGGCCAGGTGTTAATGGTCGAAGGGAGGATCTTCTCCTGAGAAGCTAGAAGGACTTGGCTGGGTCATGCTGATTTGACTAGAGGAGATATATGATCTTCTCTTGAGAAGCTAGAAGGACTTGGCTGGCTATGCTGATTTGACGAGAGGAGATAGATGAAATTCATCTGAGAAGCCAGAGGGACTTGGCTGGGCCATGCTGATTTGACTATGGAGGAATGGTCTAGGATATTCAAATTGCCTACTCTAGGATGGAGTAATCTATAGATGTGCATGTGAGCAGCTACATTGCCTACTTTAGGATGGAGCTATCTATAGATATGCATCAAAATAGCAAGCTCATGAAGTTTTGTTGTGGAGAAGAAATTCCAGCTAAGGGGAAATCTGTTGCAGCTAAGGAGAATACCTCCCTTGCTAAGAGGGAGCGTTGAATTTTGTGTAGCATTAGGAGGTATTCTCACTTTGCTAAAGGAAATATCCAAGTCAGGTTAAGAAAAAATAAATAATTTTTCTTTTATTGGAACGTCATGTAGGGCTAAAAGGACAAGTTGGCCCCACCATGAAAAGGTGTGTCCCTTGAGAAAATTCAAATCCATTTGATTAGTATATATACATGATGTGGCACTTCATTTTGCTCAATTCATTCATCACATCTCTCTCTTAGAGCAGTTGCATTTGTGACAGAAAGAGGCTGAGTTGACTGAAGTTTGACCAAGTTGGAGGACGACAGTTGACCACATTTGATCGAGCTACATGAAGTATGTTTTGGGCCGAGTTTGACCACAGTTGATCGAGTTGTAGGAGGCTGACTTTGACCGTAATCAACCACAGTTGACTTTAGGAGCCAAAGTGCCAAATTTGACTACAGATTTTTGGAACTTTGACCAACACTGACTTTTGATTATTTTGGAAAGTTTGACCAGCCTTGACTTGCTGTAGTTTGACGAGATTTGTTTGGTATTTTGACTTGGGTATTGGCATGGATTTCTTGACAAATCACTGATTTGTAAACCTCGCTGAAAAATAATTACTCCTAAGAAAATTTGTTGGGTTTTCTCCGAAGTTTGGGTTTTCTAGTTTAAAAATACTGTCTTTATTGTGTATGGCTGTCTCTTTATGATTTTTACTGTTTTCGCTACATCTAATGTTGAAATTATCTGAAGTGTAATTGCTCAATGATATCAATACTATATGGAAATCATTAGGAAGTAATTATCTAGCAAAAAATGTGTTCTATTGTGAATCTTATAGAAAATTCAACATCCTTACCAATAATTTTTCAAGGATTGACGTAGCGACACAAGTGTGCAAGGAAGACACACTGCCAAAAGTGAAAGAATAAAACCGATGTTACACGGGGTCTCGTCCCCCCACCTAGGGGTCTAGATTCCTCGCCCCCTCGTGCCTCGGGGTCTTGGGGACTTCTAGGGGGCGTTTCCCCACGCCCACAAAAATTAGGAAATTAAGGGGGGCGTGAGGGGGGACGTTTTCTTAAATGTAGGGGTCAATGGGGCGTGAGGGGGCCTGAAGGGGGCGTGAGGGGGCGTGATGGGCTCGAAATTGAAAAAACTATTTTTTAAATGAAAAAAATAAAAAATAAATGATTTTTTTTTTAGGTTGATATTTTTATTTTTATTTTTTTTTAAATTTCTTTGTGTGTTAAAAGTTTGTTTCATTGTTTTAGTTTATGGTTTCGTGTTAAAATTTGGTGTGCCACTTAGCATGTTTGAGAATCCAAGTGATTTTGATTCATATGGTGACATGATTGATCTTGATATATTCGTGCATCAATTAGATGCATAGACTAGTGGGGCATTACCTTGAGCATTTATGCTCATTTATCATTATGATGATATCATTTGATATTCATATGTTATGTTTTATGTTTTATGTTTCATACATAACTTATTTGCTTTTAAGTTTTATGTTTTAGACTTGAGTTGTAAACTTCAGTTTAAACTTTATTTTGAATCTTGATATAATGTCATATGATATCCTAAACTTTATTTTCATTGTACATTGTTAGTAGTTACATTAATGATTATACAGTTACAAACTGACAAATTTACATGTATGTTTTAAGTTTTAAGTTTTAAATTTGTTTCAGTTATATGATTCATCATTCATCGATTTATAATTTTATCATTTATGATTTATCTTTCATGATGTAAGTGTATGATGACTGTATATACATTCCTTGCAAAAATACAGTCACAATATAAATATTAAATTTTCAATGATATATCAAATTTTTTATATTTTATAATTTTTATGACCTCGACGTCCCTCGATGTTTCTTGAAAATTGGTAGGGAGCTTTTGCATAGGCTACTCCCGCGCTCCCTCGCCTCTTCGCTCCCACCTCCAGGGGACTTGGTGGAACATTGAATAGAACATTATAAGTATGGTGAAAAGGGATCATGTTACAAGGACACCTTATTGACATTCTAATCACAAGAGCTGACACTATAACCAATCAATATAACAACATTGCTCAAAACAAATAAATTTACTTGTGTTTTGAAAAATATTAATACTAGTACAATTGGGTGTCAAGTAGAAGTCATTTTGGGGCTTGCAATATAAGGAGAACCTTCCAAGAAGTCAATAAACACACAATCACTTAGAAGATCGATTTAGGGTGGTCAATCCCTCTTATAGTTTGACAATTTTTCTTGATGCCTAGAAGATCACAATATCTTGTATCATTAGCCACTAAAATTGCAAGATCAAAGAACTGTGAGATTGCAACATAAGCCAAAACGAGAAGTCTTTCCATAAATATGCTTCAAGGACAACTCATTTTCTAAAGGGGAAGGTAATGTAGTGTGTGTGTGCGTAACATCAAATAAATAAATAAATAAATATTAATAGTAAATGGAGGAACACATCCTTTTGAAAGGACATGACCTAAAGAAAGGACATGTCCCATCAACCTTATGACTGGTCAATCTTAGAGGTTGTTGTAAATCATACCATTCATCTATAACCTATTCATTATTTATATATTTGTCCTTTATGGATTTCTATTGTTTGTCTTTTTTATGTTGGATGTTTAATAGTAAATGAACAATGTTCATTTTAGAACATCGACACCATCTCTTTTGTATGCTCACTGGTTGATTATTTGATCAACCAGCCTTTCTGCAATGCTTCTTTATATGGCCTACTTTGTTGAAATATGTAACTAGGTTCGGTCTTCATAATGACATATGTGATCATGATTTTATGTATTTTATGCTCAAGGGAAATTTATTTTTAGGTCAAGCACCCATTAAGTGCTTCTAGGGCTTGTCATTTAGTCTACAAGTCAATTGAATCATTGTCATGTATTGAAGATCCATTTGGGCATGTTACATATTGTAAAGAAATTTTAATTGAGTCAAATTTAGAGTCAAAATACCCCCCAATACCTTGTCATGTACTAGAAATCAAGTCGGCCTTCAAAAGGAGCAGTGGACCAATCTAGAAAGACAAGTCGTCCTATTGGACACTTGAGAAACCTATATATAGAGCACTCAACCTCACTTGAAGATACCATCCATGCATCTCACTAGAAGTTCGATAAAAGCATAGATAAAAGAAGAGCGAGGAAGAGGAGGTGAAACTAGCAGAAGAAAATCTAAGTTTTGGGTCTATTTTGGGCTATATTTCTCCACATGTGCGAAGTTTAGGGTATCACCTTGCTGCAAACAACAGAGCGGAAAGGAAGGGAGAATTGACAGTCGCGTTGACAAATGAACAAATAGTTAGTCGGCCAACGTAGAGAGAGGGTTGGCACAGTAGGGATCAGAGGAAGGGAGCTGTAGGAGAGCTTTGTTCGTTCTGTTCTCTCTGTTCATTCTGTTCTATTCTATGGGATAATCTTGTAATCAGTCCTGCCAGGATTGCTTTGAGGAGCAATGTAATTGTCCCTTGTTGTTAATGCAATATACTATGTTCTGGGTTTGATGTCCTGAGTTCTGTAATGTGTCTTGGTTAAGTTGAATGTGTGGGTTACTTTAAATTTTGTTTTTTCATCCTGAATACGTTCATGAGTATTATCGTTTGCAAGTATTTACACTTACTTTGAGCACTCAGTTCTGTCTGCTTTATTCTATATGTTATGCTTGATCGATACTTGATCTGACCCTATTCTTACTAAGGTCACGACATGCCTTGGGTGAGATTCTTTGCTCTTTGGAGTAGAGTGAAAATGTCGGCATTATGCTAGACTACTGCGGAAAACCTTGTTGGCCTCCATCCTGAACCTGGGTCTTGCCTAAGAGACCTTCTTCCTTGCCAACAAATGGTTCCGTTGCCAAGACCTGAAATTCCACTTGGGAACTAGATCATGGTATCGCGGATCTTCGAGAAAGAAATACAAAGTTGGTGGGATAACCACCTAGATCAGTTCATAGTACAACAAGCTGAGTTGAGACAACAGATGGAGAAAGCTGTTAAGAATCAGGTTCTATTCTCTGAATCCGCCAGTGATATCTACGAGATCTTCTAGGGAAAGTTTCCAGAGGAACTATACAACTGTTTGCGGAGGCTACAGGGCAAGACAGTTCAAGGAAGCTCGCGGAAGGTCTGTCGCAACTGGTTGCACGTAGATCTGGTAGCACTCCATCGGTTAGATATCGATTTGACTCGAGTTGTAGATTTCTGGGTGCAATCTACCTTGGAAGGATACATAGTGGAGTTCGCAGTTGAGTGTTACCAGTCTTTCTCGAAAGTAGAGGACATATTCAAATCAGGATTGCACGGAGAGCTGTTGAAAGAGATCCTTCTATGGATCAAAGCCTTGATGGTAGACGAAGGATTGATGGAGTTCCAAAAATATGAGATGGAGAGCTAAACCTCCAGTACTGGGGGGAAGGAGCTGAGGGAGAGATGCTACAAGTACGTTGAGAAGGGGAATAGGGATATGGATGCCGAGACCTCCAGTAGGTTGAGGGAGCAACGAGCACATCGGAGGGCGCAAATCGCTGAGAAGTGGCGAGATAAGGTGATGAAGGAGTTGGAGAAGCAGGAAAGTAATCGAAAGGACAAGGAGAAGGTGCCTTAGATGACAAAGGAGATGGAAGGTCAGATGGGTTCCCAAGATATAGGTGGGACCATCAAGGAAGTTCGACAGGTATATAGGAGCCTAGCCCAACCAGAGAAGGGAAGAAAGTTTGACGGAGAGGATTCGCACCCCGAGGAGATGTCCAATGTGGAGTTGCATGTTGCGATGGAGCACCTATTCCGAGAGGGGCCGACACCCATAACTCAAGGTAACTCTATTCCCCAAAGTTCAAGTAGCTCTAGTCTTGAACTTCCCCTAGTACTCTATCAACCACTAGGTGAAATTTTTGTTAAATTACAGGAATTGAGTAAGTTGAATAGTGTTCAGCCTATAGCAGCAATACGCACTAGTAGTAGTGCTAGTAATATCATTTCACAGCCAGGAGCCAGGGGTTTCATTTTAGCAGGGAAAATTTTAGGGGCTAATATTCGTAGGTGGGCTAATTTTCCATGCTTTTTCAAAAAAAAATATTCGTGAATTTACAATTTTTTACAGATACTATTCAAAATCATTATAAATATGAATATTTTTACAAAAGTATCGCTAAGCCTATTACAATTTCCATATTACAGACTAGTAATATTCGCCAATATTTATAAACTTTAATATAAATTTCTATCCTTAAAATGATTTCAGTAACACCCACACAAGCAAACATGGCGGGATCATTTACCCGATACCCAGAGTTCTTTGGGAGGGGTAATGATGATGCGGAACAACACTGATACCTTTGTGAGGCCATATGGAGGGCTCGATAAACACCAGAGGCAGGTAAGTTTATAGAATTTCAAACTACTCTCAGGGAGAGAGCTCTACGCTGGTTTATCAAGTGGTCTGAAGCTCATAAGAACCTAGCGATAGACGTCGTCAAGAGAGAATTCGTTAAGGAATTCAAGTTACCCCAAACAAATCAGCAAGGTTTGTCAGAGATGTGGGAGATCAAGCAGCGAGAGGGGGAAACTGCATGTGACCTAATGAGGAGATTCAAGGATGCGATTGGAAAACTGAGTTATCCAATCAATCCGAACCATCAGAGAGATTGGTTCATTAAGGCCCTTCTTCCATTAACAAGAACTCCGGTAACACAACAGAAGATTGACACGTTACAAGACGCATTGGAGTAGGCTATGAAGATAGAGGCCATGGCGGGATATCCACAAGAGTTTAAAGGAGGAGCATCTATTCAAGACCCTTCCATACTGGATTACAACATCAGATAGCTAGCCTAACAGAAAAGTTGAAGGAGATTCAACCAATACGGTCGGCAAGACCAAATGTATGGTGTATGCACTGTCTAATGGAGGGACATGTGGTAACTTGTTAAAATTGGACAACTAGGTCCAAACTCCATGTTGTGATGCTCAAATGAAGATACCAATATTTGTATTGGGTTCCTCTTTCGGAGAGGTGTAAGATCGATCTAAAATTGATCTTAATCTGATGAGCAGAGCATTTATTTTGAATTTATTTTTAATAATTTCAAATATGTGCAGGTCGGCCTTAAGTTTTTACACCCCTAGCAGATGTGTCGCACACCTTAGTGATTGATATAAATAGAGTCAACATTGGAGGACTTTTTCACTCATCTCATCCTCACACATCATCTCCTCCTCTAATTTAGTACGAGCTCCTTGGAAGCAGTTTCGATTCACACATGGTTAGAAGGACGAATTTACTACAGCTAGGGTTTGGACGAATTTACTGCAGCTAGGGTTTCCACGCAAGTTTGACCAGCGTTGACTTTGGTCAACGCATGGTCCAAATAGGTTGAAAATTGGTGGAGATTTCGATTTTGGAAGGCCGTACATATTGGCACAAGAATCGAGGTCAAAAGGTTGACCAAAGATTGAGATGCGTTGACTTTCTTGCTGTTGTCCTGTGTTGACTTTTCTGGACATTGTTGACTTTTCTGGGGTTGACTTTGAGTTCACTGTGTGGCTGTTTTGAGGGCTGTTGTGACACATGCTGGGTTGGTTGACCAAGGAGACTTTGCTGGTTGAAGCATCCTGTTGACCGCCGTAACGCACCACCACATTTCTCTGTTTCTGGTTTGTCTTCTATAGATCCACTGGTATGTTCTATCAGCGTTTTACTTGATTGTTTATGTGATTGCTGTAGTAAAAAGTAAAGTTGCATCAAGCATAGAACATCTACATAAATTTACATGGTATCGGAGCTTAGGTGAAGACAAGCCCTATTTGTTGCAATCACCGAAGACGAAAATGGGTTCCACAAACTATGGCTTCAAGAAGGATGACAAATTGACTAGGAAGGATGACTTCCATGCTTGGAAGATGATATTGGATCTCAAATTAGAAGACCAAGATGTCATGGACTATGTGCAGGGTAAAATCCAAGAACCTCCATCCACTGCTACCGTTGTTGCCAAAACAAAGTACAAGAAGGGGGAGATCAAAGCAAAGCTGATGATCAGGGAATCCATTCATAAAAGTCTGGTGGCCTACGTCTTTGATTGGGCACATCCAAAGAGATGTATGATAAGTTGGTCCTCATGTTCAAGGCCAACAATGCAAATCAAGTACTATTCTTCAAGAATCAATTGAAGAATCTGAAGAAGGGCAGGGAGGAGTTTGTCCAATCATACTTTCTGAAGCTGACCGAGATCAGAGACAATCTGTTGGTTGTTGGGGAGACAATAGTTGATCGAGAGATGGTACTCATCGCACTTGGAGGGCTCTCATCCGAATGGCATGTGTTCAACACTACCATTCTAAATAATAATGTGATACCTGACTTTGACGAAGTACTATCAAGATGCGTTCAAGAAGAATCAAGAATGAAGGAGTATGGAAATGGAGGAAATGCTGCATACGTTGCTCATTCTAGAAAGAAGAACTTTGGTGGCCCAAAGAACAAAAGAAAAACAGGGGCTCAAGGAAAGAAGGGCAAGTGCTTCACTTGTCATAGGCCTGGTCACTATGCTAGAGAATGTCCTTTCAAGAAGGATTCTCCCGATGGTGATGACAACAACAACAACCGAAGGGATGGCAATCAAAGGAACAACAGGTTCCAGGGAAAGAGGAAGGCTCCCTCCGGCAGAAATGATCAACCTTTCAAAAGGTCAAGAAATTCCAGGTATGAGGAATCAAATGTTGTTGATAAAAGAAATGAATTCATTCTTGTATCTGCCCTCTCTGCTGCATCTCCACCCGACATTATGGATGTCTGGTTGATAGATAGTGGTGCTTCAAGGCACATCACTGGGTTCAAAGAAGCACTTTCTGATATGGTTGAGAAGGATACTAATCTGGAAATTATCCTTGGAGATAATGCCACATATCCCGTGAAAGGGACAGGGACTGTGACCCTCCACTTGTCTCAAGGTCAAGTCCTCCACTTGCAAGATGTACTCTATGTACCAAATTTGAAGAAGAACCTTGTGTCTATATCGGCCATGGAAGACAAAGGTTTCAATGTGGCATTCACTGATGGAAAGGTGCGCATGTGGAAGAAGAGCTTCAAGGAAGCTATCACGTTTGGGTCTAGAATTGATACACTCTACCAGGTTGGAGGAAGTCCACTGGGAGTAATGACATGAGATGCTATCCGACAGACCGATAATGGCACTGAATATGAGACGAACGAGTTCAAGAACTTTTGCAGAGGAGCTAGCATCAAGAGGGAGACCACAATGTTTGTGGGCTACAGCGAAACTTTGAAGGCCTATAGATTCTATGTGCTTGGTCAAAAGGAAGTGGAGATATGCCACAATGTCACCTTTGATGAAGATACTTCCCTGAGGAAAGTAGTCAATCTTCCGAGATCTGAGGAAGGTCATGAAGCAAGGCCTGGAAATCAAGAGGAATCGAAGGATGAGACAATGCCTGATGTTGAAGGACCAATGGACCTGATTGATCCACCTCCTTCACTGGGAAAGAGACCATCACGGCTCAGGGACACTCTCGAGGATGCTGAGGGACATATGGCCCCAAGGGGAACATTCCGTGAAAGCAAGAAGCCGAGTAGATACTAAGGGTATCTAGCAGCCACGAGTACTACTGTACAATCCGAGCCTGGATCTTTTTGAGGAAACCGTAAAGCATCAAGTCTGGAAGGATGCTATGCTTCTAGAGCTTGTCATTTAGTCTACAAGTCAATTGAGTTATTGTCATGTATTAAAGACCCATTTGGGCATGTTACATATTGTAAAGAAAATATAATTGGTTCAAATTTAGAGTCACAAGACCCTCCAAGGCCCTGTCATGTACTAGCAATCAAGTCGTTCTTCGAAAGGAGCTGTTGACCTATCTAGAAGGACAAGTCAGCCTATTGGACACTTGAGAAGCCTATATATAGAGCACTCGACCTCACTTGAAGAGACCATCCATGCATCTCACAAGAATTTTGATCACAACATAGAGGGGTCTTAAAGAAGAGCGAGGAAGAGGAGGTGAAACCAAAAGAAGAAAATCGAAGTTTTGGGCTACATTTCTCCAAACGTGCAAAGTTTAGGGCATCACCTTGCTGCAGTGAAGACTGAGTTGCAGGAGACGAGATTTCAATGACAAGAAGTCTAATTAGCAAGCCGAATTGACAAGGAAGAGAAGGAAAGACAAGCGAAGGAGAAAAGAAGCAAATCAACCGATATTCTTGTTGAAATTTGCAACAAGAAACAATGGCAATTAGAAAGGACAAAAAATGCACCCACAAAGGCCGTGGAATCTTGATGCACCAAGAAGGTGGAATTTTGATGCACCATAATTTTGGCCGTGGAATGTGAAGCATCTAATTTATTTTTCCCTTAAATAAATTGGACAATAAATTGTAATTTCATCTCGTAACAACTTGTATTAGTTAACTAAGTCATGATGACTGAGTTAGCGTAGGAAATTCGAGTTGAGGGTCTAAGATGAGGCATGTAGAGGGATTCTAATATTTGGGTGTCTAGTTGCAGTTGATGCATAGGTGGGGTGTAGGTGTGAATTAGTTAACTCAATTAATTGAGTTAAAATCGGTTTAACTAGTTCTAACTGAGTGATGAGCTAAGGAGACGTTTAATGAATTAAATTAGATTTAATTCACAATGAGTGATAAATCAGATAATTGATAATTCACTATTAATAGCTGCATGCATGTCAGTTCTGAGGAAGACCTAGTTGAGACAGAGGTTAAAGGGAACATAACTTTAGTTGTATTTATAGAAAATTGCCCATGTGCAATTATAAAGTCACGGGGATGCCATGATGGATTGCGTAATCAAGGAAGGGAATTATTCCTATTTAATAGGGGCCTAATTCCCTAGGAATTGCGAGAGCAAGGCAGGCTGAAGGAAGGCTGGGAATTTTTCCTAGATCAGTGTGAGACAATTGGTAGAGTGCGGGAGATTCTTGTGAGCAAGAAAGCATTGCATTGTTTCATGATTCCTTGACTTTATAGAATATACAGATAGCAGGGTTTTTAGCAGTTGCTTTCCCCAAGAACACCTTGTGTTGTGTGATCGATTTACTTATTTCTCTTACTTGCATGTGATTGAGCGACCATGTTTTGTATTCCGCAAATATTTGGAAGGATTCAATATCTTGTCTTAGTACATCACAAGATCGGATTGAATCTGTTGGTTAGATTTTCTACATGGTATCAGAGCGCCATGAATCACAATAGAAGAGAAGAAATTGAGTTTGTCTTGAACATGTTCAAATTTGCAGATTTATTCTTTGAAATCCAGCAACAAATCAAGATGTCTTTCAATGGCTTGAGACTCAAATATTCTCTTGAGGGTAATTCGAATTACATAGCATGGAAGGATAGGATGGAGGCAGTGTTGGAGGACAATGGGTTGAAGGAATTCATAGATACTGATATTTCCAAGCCCACGACAGTAGATGTGCAACTTCTTGATGCATGACAGAAGAAGGTAGCAAAGGCGAGAAGGATCTTGTTAGAGGGAGTTCGAGATCATATTGTCTCGAATCTCCATGGTAAGGCGACTCCATATGCTATGTGGAAGGCCTTAACAGATCTGTTTTAGAATAGCAACAACCACAGGAAGTTGGCGTTGAAGGACAAGCTCAGAAAGATCAAGATGGAGGAGGGCGAGATGGTACCAACATACTTGGCGAAGTTCACTCAATGTCGAGATGAGTTTGGAAGTGGTTGGTGTGACAGTAACCCAGGATGTTTTGATGAGCCTAGCACTTCTAGGCCTTCCCAAGAGCTGGCATTGTTGCTAGGACTTTATGAATGGGAGGGGGAAGTTACCAGACTGGGAGCATTTGCGGTCCGACTTGGTAATGGAAGAAATAAGGTGGAGCACTAGAGATGGGGCCTCCGACAAACACAAAGAAGAAGATTGTGCATTCGTCGGAAAAGGAAAGAAAACCATGGAAAAGAATTCCTAAAGTGAGGAGGGTAAGAGAGACTTGTCCAAGATCAAGTGTTTTCACTGTCACGAGCATGGGCACTATGGCGCAAATTGTCCATAGAAGAAGGCAAGCAAGAAGGAGCTTGCGGTTACAGTGGGTGAAGCATTGACTTCACAGTTCGAGCTTGATTTTACTCTCATTGCATACATGGCCAAAACTATAATGGGATGCATATGGTATCGAGACAACGGTGCCTCATTCCATATGACGGGGAGTAGAGATCTCTTCAGTGACTTGGAGGAGAAGGACCTCCAACAGAACATAGAGTTTGGGGATGACATGAGTCATAGCGTGACCGACATAGGTACAATTACCTTTCAGAGGGAGTCTGGCTCGCCTCTCAGACTAGCAGATGTTTTGTATGTTCCAAGACTAGAAGGATCTTGTCTCCGTAGTGGGGTATTGGAAGATCGTGGTTATGATGTCATATTTAGAAAAGGAGAGGTGTTTCTTAGACACATTGCCACAAGACGAGTGAAACAGATCGGTGTAAAAGTTAAGAACTTGTATGCCCTCGAGGTCGAGGATGCATGCAGAACTTTGAGGAGCAAAGCAGTGGTTACTGACTTGGGGGTTGAGAGGGAGCACAAATTACCTCTCAACATGCAGCCTCAGAAGCAGTCTCAGAAGGTTGTGGAGTAGCCACAATTTGAGAAGCAAAGAGGAGAGCAAGTGGAGGTGTCCACTCAAGCAGAGACCTACAGTAGGGGAAATTTCGAGCCAGATGGGTAGAGGGAGCACATGCAGCCATACCTCTAGGTGAGAGGTGGGGTGATGTGCAGACATAATCCCAAGAGAAGAAATTTGGGCAGGGTCCATTGAGATGGATTGTCTGATGGATCGAACCTGGCTACAAGGAGCCCATAGTACTGCATTAGCAGGAAGGATCGGTTGGATTGATTCAGTCAGATGTCAGGAAGACAAAAATCAGAGTGACAGATGTTGGATACTGGAGCGCAGATCAGTGTTGGCAGCAGTGCAGATGGCACGAATGCAAATGTCAACAGCAACGCAGAGAGTCCAGTAGACAGGTGCAATAGCTAGTAGCAGTCAGAAGACTCTGATGACAAATGCATTATACTGATTCAGTTGTTCGGAGGCTATTCAGTTTCAAGAGTTGCAGGTGCAAACAACACTAGAGAAGTGTTGCATGCAGAACATTCCAAAGGTGCCAGATTGGGATAGATTGAATCCCTTTCTTGTTGAGAGGGAGTGTTGAAATTTGCAACAAGAAACTGTGAAATTGGCAACCAGAAAGGACAAAAAATGCACCCAAAAAGGCCGTGGAATCTTGATGCACCAGGAATGTGGAATTTTGATGCACCATAATTTTGGCCATGGAATGTGAAGCATCTAATTTATTTTTCCCTTAAATAAATTGGACAATAAATTGTAATTTCATCTCATAACAACTTGTGTCAGTTAACTAAGTCATGATGATTGAGTTAGCTCAAGAATTTGAGTTGAGGGTCTAAGATGAGGCATGTAGAGGGATTCTAATATTTTGGGGGTCCAGTTGCAGTTGATGCATCAGTGGGGTGTAGGTGTGAATTAGTTAACTCAATTAATTGAATTAAAATCAGTTTAACTAGTGCTGACTGAGTGATGAGCTAGTGAGAGGTCCAATGAATTAAATTAGATTTAATTCACAATGAGTGATCAATTAGATAACTGATAATTCACTATTGATAGCTGCATGCATGTTAGTTCTGAGGAAGACCTAGTTGAGACAGAGGTTAAAGGGAACATAACTATCAGTTGTATTTATATAAAATTTCCCATGTGTAATTATAAAGTCATGGGGATGCCATGATGGATTGCGCAATCAAGAAGGGAATTATTCCTATTTAATAGGGGGGGCCTAATTCACTAGGAATTGCGTGAGCAAGGCAGGCTGAAGGAAGGCTGAGAATTGGCTGTGTTTGTTCAATTTTGCTTAGATTAGTGTGAGACAATTGGTAGAGTGCAGAAGATTCTTGTGAGCAATAAAGCATTGTATTGTTTCATGATTCCTTGACTTTATACAATATACGAATAGCGGGGTTTTTAGCAGTTGCTTTCCCCAAGAACATCTTGTGTTATGCGATTGATTTACTTCTTTCTCTTACTTGCATGTGATTAAACGATCATGTTTTATATTCTACAAATATTGTAGAAGGATTCAATATCTTGTTTTAGTAAATCACAAGATCGGATTGAATCCATTGATAGAATTTCTACAATTCTAGCCACACGTGTGAACTAGGGTTTTTGTAGAAAAGCCCGAAATTGCAGTGCTGTAACAACAAGCTGAAATTTTGAAGAATGGTCGAAATTTGAAGTTGTGAAGCAAGGTTGACCATCGTTGACTTGGAGGAAGAGAAGCTCATCAAGGAAAGGTCTTGACTTGATCGTGGAGGGCTCTTGGTCAAGGATGATAGGTCTTGGAAATTGTCAATTGAAGTTCTATAAGAAGAGAAAAGTTCTTGTGGGTTTTCCTCTCAAGAGGAGAGGTTTTGGCCCTGGCTGATAACTTACATCCCGTGTCCTATTGTCTCATTGATTTTATTGTTTGGTCGCTGTTTGATGATAAAGAACACTAGTAATAATTAAGAGAAAGAAGTTGTTAATCAAGTTAAGTAAAAATACATCACAACTTACGAGCAGTTATCAAAGTAAGAGAAATCACTTAGTTTGCTCCCCCTAGATTTCTCAATGCTTTGCCACAATGGTGACATGTGATATTCTTTAGACTCTTGGTTGTATCTTCACTGCTGACATGACCTTTCTTCTTTGCCCACGTGCCTCTGGCCTTGGCGTTGGCTTCAAAGGCTTGTTGTGCCCTTTCCACTTCACTACTACAAAATTGGTTTTTCCATTTGTCCCGCTGTAAAAACTTATTGCACAACTATCCAAACTTGAGGTCAATATTGATAGGGGTGATGTTTAGGGTCTCAATGTGGTAGTATTTTCAATGTGGACCACCATGTTCTACTCTTCCATCTTTTGACCAATGATTGACAACTTTTTCTTCTATCTCTGATTTTGAGTAACTGCTCCTGCAATGATGCTCTATCGTTCATCATGATTGAAATCAATATATTATTCTGGAAGAAGACTTTTCACTTGTTCAAAGGCTCATGCAACTCTCACAAATTCCTATTGAACTCTTTTGTTTATGGATCTTGAGAAGCAATTCATTTTCCATGAACAATTCAATCAACATTACTACTTTTCTCTCTTTCATCATGCTTGTTGAGATCTCTACTCACAGTGGTTGGTTGGGCATCTTAACCAAGGACAATATCAGCCAAGAACTTGTACTCAAATATTGCCAACATATGCTGGTTCCACATATGGTAGTGTTTATTAGAGAATCCATGGTTGCCTTCCACAGCATGTTGCTATGTAAAAAGGCCATTGGTGTAAGTCAAACTTGCAGAAATATATACTGAAATAGAGTAAAAATGCTGAAAATACTTGTTCTCTCCTTGAATCTGTAGTTCTGGAGTAAGAACATCTGTATACTGGCTCTAAAAACACACGTAGCAGCCATATGTTTCTGATAACACAGATTTTTGATATATCTATCCAAAAACGACATTAACCCACATACCCTGGAAGAATTCTGTTCAAGAATACCACCAGAGGACAGGATTTTTAAATATCTGTTCAAGAACAGTACCGAACCACAGATTTTGAGAGATCTGCTCTGAAACAAATACCAAAATGTTAATTTCTTCCTGGATCTGCTGAAAACCACCTGTTGACCATGTACATGTCAACATTTCAAGAAGCAGAGTATAAAGCAGCAGATATTTTTTTTTCAATATCATCATTGTAATTCCAAATTCTGCTTTTGTATTGTAAAAATGATTTTATTATGACTATTACTCCACCTAACAACACCTAGGTAAGCCTATGATGCTTCTCAACGGGTTTCACTCTAGGGAGTTTTTTAACCTCCCCAATTATTTGTGTTTGTTAACACTGATAATTGGCAGATATTTTCTCCCGGATATGCCCCAGAGTTAGGGTGGAGCTCATTGACAAGTTCTTAGGTGAGTCCTTGTGTTAATCAAATCTGTATTTTTTCATTCTAGATCATGTGTCTTCTCGCAGAATTTGGTTGAGTCTTAAGAGTCCGTGTTTATATGTAATTTCTCCTTCTAAGGGTTCAATTTGTAATATCTCGATGTAAGGGTGTGTTGAGAAATATTTTTGGTGAATGGTTCCTCATAATTAGAACACCATTACCAAAACATTTTTTAGATACACTTTGAGGGATGAAAATTATTTAATCCTCTCTTGAGTCTTTAGTTTTAATTTCTAGCAAAAATAAATTGAAAATTAGCCAGAAATTATCCAAAAAATAAGATGAAGGGGAAATTAATTACCCTCCAAGTGGAAAATAAATAAAAAATTATTTGAGGCTATATTTTCGAAAGGGGAAAAATTCAAGTCAAAGATAAAATGGCTCATTTCTAAGGCAGAAGGACCCAGTCCAGAAATTCGTTGAGCTAGAGAAAATTATTTCCGAGCATTTTGAAATTTTTGGACCATGAAGAATTTTGCACAAGTAATGATAATTCTATTTTTTGGAGGTCCACCATGGTCTAAAAGTCAAAGTTTGACCCCTTCAGCACAGTGAACAATAAAGCACAATTTTTTTCGAGATTTGTGCCAGCTAATCAAGGGATTGAATTTTTTCTTCAAGGATCAAGGCATGGATCGATGCAACTAGCCGTTATTTCCACTTGGAGGAGTTATTTCCTCTCATTGTATTCTATATAAGGAAGCTCTCAAGCTCCTCGTTGTAACTTCAACTGGGTTAAAAATATTGTACTGAACTAAGCTTTGCTGGAATTTCTGCATTAATAAAAAGTCTTTGGGGTTTCAATTCAAGGTGTCTCTTGCTTGATGATTCATGGTATGTGTTGAATTAATTCTAATGATCTAAATGTTTTAACTGAAGATTATTGTTCCATAGCCAGTGGCTGGATTATCTATTAGCACATGTATTTTGCTTTAGGTACTAGGTTAGAGTAAGCACATTGAACCTAGCAGACCTAGCAGGTATCTCTAGATATCTGGAACTAATGATCTATTTTATGTGCCCCTCTAGAACTAATGATCTATTTTATGTGTAGAGATCTTCAGATATTCAGCCCTTGGGTAAGAACCAAGTACATGGATTTCAAGGTGATCAGATCTTGTTTGGACCATGAACTTATCTAATGATCTATTGTACAAGGTTTGGGTTGGTACATAAAAAATACAAATTATTTCTATTATTTATTTTCGAAATCTATTTGGGCTAAAATTATTTATTGGCTAACTAGAGCATGATTTCATTTATGAATAGTGTAAATAATTTGTAATTTAAAAAAAAAATTATTTCTAACCTTTGTATATTGTTTTTCTCATTTGTAAATAATAGTTTCGGGATTTTATTTTAGAGTTTTCTAGATTTTGTGTCTTGGATCTATATATTTTACTTGCAGGTGCCGTTACCTCACAATTTCAGAGACAAATCTGAAGGAGGAGCTTTGAGACCCTCACCTAGCCTAGACGACTAGGGTTTGGGCCTATTCTCACCTAAGGAGGAGCCGTCCAGCCAAGAGAAGGAGTGTGTTAAGCTAGAAGAGGATGATCTAGGCCTTTTAGGGCCTGATCTACAAGACCCAAGTGCCAGTTTTACAATGCTAAGCCTCTAAGAGTGAGCCCTAGAGGGCATATTTGCTGCAGAAACTGGGGTTTTGCATAAAATATTCTTATCTCAAGGTTTCTTTGCAGGGCTTCAGTCATTTTTGGGCTTCCATTCAGCATATTGTGGCTTTTTTTGCCTAGCTGTAGGTCCAATAAGCCTTCTCCATCTAGCCGCTAGGCTTTTGAGTCCTCTAGGCCTTTGCCACAGCCCTTAGAGGGCCATTTTATCCTAGCCACAGGCCTAGAATGTCTTGATTTGCCCTAGCTGTGGGGGTTTGACTGTTGAGAGCATTTCCTTTGGTTTTCAGTCTAATCATTGGTGGTTGCAGGTGTTGGAGGCCTTGCATTGCTCTTTCAAGGTCAAAGATAGCCTCTTTCGTGCCCCAACAAGTCAAAATTGCCATTGAAGCTAGGCCACTAGGCCTAAAGGGTTTGATCCTCTCTTTTGTTGACTGTCATAAATGATCAGATCTGAAGATTAAACTAACAGTGGCATAATCAAGTGTAAATTACCCTAAAGAAGCCAAAAAACACCTTCAAATAAGCATAATATCTGTAAGAAGTAATACTCATTTCTTAAGGGCATAATCACTATTGTGTTTGCTAGCTTCTTTTGTCAATTTTGGGACTTTTCTCATGTTAATAGTTTGCTGATCTGATTTGTTCAAGTCTGGTGCATTTTCAAAGTAATAACATTGTGAGGAATCCATTGCTGAATTAATCATGTAAGTCTTGCATCAACTTGTCTCTTGCATCCTTGCATTGTCATTGTCTCTTGCATCATTGCATTGAGTTTTCTAGCATCCATTATTGGTTAAATATCACTGTTAGAAATCTCTTATTGTGCTTAATAAAATCATCCATCGTGCTTTTGATCTAAGTGATAAATTGCTCTAAATTTGTTGTTGTGCCTAATTATTAGTCACAAGAAGGATTAATCGTATTGCCACATTAACAAGCTCTAATAGGCTATTGAAGTAATAATTGGAGTTGCTAATTTTGTTTCATTGGAATTGTTTATCTTGCTTCATTGAGATAGTCTTTAAATTAGTGCTTCATTTACTTGCTCTTGTCATCTTGTGTTGAATATCATTGTGAGCATTTTGATTTCAAGTGATTTAATCTTGCTGACGTACTTAAGACATTTGATATTCCCATTGAAGCAATCACTCACATCTTGCATCTTCATTCTAAGATAGAAGGCATCTCTAAAATATACCTCTAATCATAAGCTTGGTTGTAAGAAAGATAGGATCACCTTCTTCACACAATTTGCGAAATTTGGACTCTCATTTGTAGTTAACTTAGGTGACCTTGCAGTTCTCTTGTGGGCAATCCCTTGTAGGAACGGAGACGCTTAGGTGGTTAGAATTCCACGGAAGGTATCGTTCATGAGGACTTAGCCTCCTTCCTTTAGTCTTCTCTCTACAACTTGCATTCGAGACTAGTTTCAAAAGAATTGAGGAGAAGGATTCACCTAGACTAGGCATCTAATTAAAATCTACCAAGAGCTTGCATCTCACATAGATTTACATCCTGCACTTCATTTAGGATAGATTTTGCATCCCGCAGCAACTGTTCCTCCGGTAACTTGGAATTTTAATTCATATTGTGCAAGTAATTAATATTTAAAGGCACTGGTTTCTAACTTATAATCTTAAGGAATCTAATCAAATCGTGCTCAATAATCATACTTGCTGCTTAATTTCAACCAAGTTGCCAGGTCATTCAATTGTGTCTCTTCGACTTGTTGGTTCCCAACAGTCGTTCATCATCTCATCCATAGGGACTAACCTCCTTAGGTGACCTTGCAGTTCTGTCGTGGGCAATCCCTTGTAGGAATGGAGACACTTAGGTGGTTAGAATTCCACGGGAGGTATCATTAATGAGGACTTAGCCTCCTTCCTTTAGACTTCTCTCTACAACTTGCGTTCGAGACTAGTTTCAAAAGAATTGAGGAGAAGAATTCACCTAGACTAGGCATCTAATTAAAATCTACCAAGAGCTTTCATCTCACATAGATTTACATCCTGCACTTCATTTAGGATAGATTTTGCATCCCGGAGCAACTGTTCATCCGGTAACTTGGAATTTTAATTCATATTGTGCAAGTAATTAATCTTTAAAGGCACTGGTTTCTAACTTATAATCTTAAGGAATCTAATCAAATCGTGCTCAATAATCATACTTGCCGCTTAATTTCAACCAAGTTGCCAGGTCATTCAATTGTGTCTCCTCGACTTGTTGGTTCCCAACAGTCATTCATCATCTCATCCATAGGGACTACCCCCCTTAGCCTGCATTTAGAGGACAAATTAAACGGAGAGAGCAGGGATCAGAGTGACAGACTCTTCCCTGAGTGTTGTCGCAATCATGTGTACAATTTGAGTGACAACACCACCAAAACAAGTAGAACTAAATCTGCAAATCTGGGCAGCAATACAGACAGAAACAACTTCAGAATCTTCTGTATTTCTAGAAATCTGGTAAATTGGACCGATTAACTATCAAAATAGGCTGCACAGTCCAAATTTCTGCCCAGAAACTCTCTGTCAGCATCTGTTTAGAAAATTCTTAGGTGGCTGATCCATACATATAATGATATATGCCTTTGATTTAACCTGGCAGCTCATCCATATGGCCTTGGTGGTCTGATTTCTTTCTTGGCATTGTCGTACATTTTTATGGAACTTGAGTAAGTTGGAAAATTACATGGTGGCTGTATTGGCAGCTGTATCATCGTTCAGATTGGTCCATATGTCTTTCCTTAAAAACGTGTTTATTTATTTATTTTTAATTTTTGAATTAATGGGAACCACAATAGCAGGGTTCCTTTAAGTTCTACTTTTTGCTTCGCTAAAAATTCGAACTGTTATCTGGTTTTGGCGAAACCTTTTTGGATCTTCAATGTGCTACCCTAGTGATTCCTTGGTGGTCTGATTTCTTTCCTGGTATTGCCGTACAATTATATGGAACTGTTGCGTGTGTTGCCCAACTACATGGTGGCTGTGTTTGGCAGCTGTTTCATCATTCATATTGGTCCATATGACTTTACTTCAAAAGGTTTTATTTATTTATTTATTTTTAATTTTTGAATTCTTGGGAACCACAATATGCAGGGTTGCTTTAATTTCTATTTTTTTCTTTAATTAAAATTCAAACTGTTATCTTGTTTTGGTGAATCATTCTTGGATCTTCAATGTGCTACCCTAGTGATTCCCTGTAAATTTTTGTAGATGCTATGCTTGATGCAACTTTACTTTTATAACAGCAATCACATAAACAGTTAAGTAAAAATGCTGATAGAACATACCAGTGGATCTATAGAAGACAAACCAGAAATAGGAGAATGTGCTGGTGCGTTACGGCGGTCAGCGGGATGCTTCAACCAGCAAAGTCTTCTTGGTCGGCCAACCCAAAATGTGTCACAACAGTCCTCAAATCAATTATCCAGTCAACTCAAAGTCAACCTCAAAAAAGTCAACAAAGTCCAGAAAAAGTCAATGCAGGGCAGCAACAATAAAGTCAACACAGCTCCAACTTTGGTCAACCTTTTGACCTCGATTTTTGTGCCAATGAGTACAACCTTCAAAAATCAAACTCCACAAAATTTCAGCTCGAACGGACCATGCGTTGACCAAAGTCAACATTGGTCAAACTTCTCCAGAAACCCTAACTGCAGAAAATTTGTTGCGGTAAATTTCGTCCTTTTGTTGCAGTAGATTTCATCCTTCGTCTGACGTGGGAGATGAAACTGCTTCTCAGATGCTCGTAGATAATCAGAGGAGAAGATGTGTGATGTTGAGTGAGTGAAATGCTCTCCAACGTTGACTGTATTTATATCCATCATTGAGGTGTGTGACACATCTGTTGGGGGTGTAAAACCTTAAGGCCGATCTGCACTTAAATTTATTATAAATAATAATTTCAAAATAAATGTTCTGCTCATCAGATTAAAATCAATTTTATATCGATTTTACACCTTTCCGAAAGAGGAATCCAATACAAATATTGGAATCTTCATCTGAGCATCACAAGAGGGAGTTTGGACCTAGTTGTCCAAATTTAACACTCCCTCTCAACTAGGGAGAACTCCATCCACCAGTGCAATCAAACATCGTGCATCATCTCGTCGTAATTTGCTTTGCTGGCCTCTTTATTTCAGAACAGAAGTGGGTCAGTCACAAAGACATCATCCCCCGGCTGACAGATTCAGCCCAGAGGTCCGAAACCTCTATCGGACTCACAAAGAGTCTCCAACCAACCCGAAGTTGGTTCATTTGACCCGAAGTCAGGCGGAGGTCCGAGACCTCACTAGACTTGATCCCAGATCAAGTGGTTGGACCGTGCCATCCTAGATAGAGAGTACGGCAATCTTTGATGCGTCCATCAGTCTTTGCTACTAGTCTCTAGCTTTTCCCATCTCATTGGCCAAATGAGAGGTACTTCCCATGAGCCCTGAACTCAATGGGTAGGATGCATACGGGGCACAGATAAATGAGAGGCGAACCAGCTCAATAATCACAAGGGTGGGGCAGAAGCATTATGAGTGCTTATAGCTCCGAGAAGCTATCCCCAAAGCCCCCCAGAGCTCCCAGAGCTCATCGTCCAACGGGACCCACATCATAGGGTCTTTCCACGACACCAAGACTCTCACGGAAGGTTAGGAACTTGACCTTCCCCAGGGGCTTAGTGAGAATATCCGCGACCTGCTCATCAGTTCCTATATGATCGAGCCTTACGGCGCCTCGCTGTACCATATCCCGGATAAAGTGGTACCTGATGTCAATATGCTTGGATCGGTCGTGGAACACAGGATTCTCAGTCATACGAATCCCACTCTGGTTATCACAGAGTATCACAGTGGTATCTAGCACATGTCCAAACAACTCACTAAAGAGCTTTCACAACCAAACTGCTTCACAACAGGCCATACTTGCTGCAATGTATTCGGCCTCAGCGGTGCTCAAAGCCACCGACTTCTGCTTCCTGCTCATCCATGAGATCGAAGCAGAACCAAGATTGAAGTAGCATCCCGATGTGCTCTTACGATCCACCACACTGCCAGCCCAATCGGCATCAGTATATCCACGGAGTGTCACGCTCCCGGCAGTGTATCTCAGCCCATGGTTTATCGTGCCCCGAAGGTATCTCAGAAGATTCCTGGCACCAACCCAGTGAAAGTGATGAGGTTCAACCATCTATTGACTCAAAGTGTTCACTGCAAAACATATATCTGGATGGGTGTTCACTAAGAACATCAAGGCCCCTACGAGTTGACGATACTCAGTAGGATTTGCCAATACGGGCCCAGCAGCGCTGCCACTCAACTTCTTGAAGTTGAGTTCCATTGGTGTTGACACGATCTTGCGATCCACCATACCAAATCTTTCCAGAAGATTCACAATGTATTTTCCTTGAGAAAGGAAAATCTCGCCAGGTCTCTGCCAGACCTCTAGGCCTAGGAAGTAGTGTATCGTAATTTTACTGTCATCTCGAACTTCAAACAAGTAGCTCCCTCTTGCATTGATGAATGAGAGGGTCGGCACTTTGTCGGGAAGGAGGTCGTCCACATACGACACCCGAGAATGAGAGGCTTTCCACTGGACAACCTTGATAAAGGTTCGAATCGGCATTACTTCGAGTGAAGCCCAGCTTCATCAAGTAACTATCCATCCTCTCGTACCAAGCTCTGGGTGCTTGCTTTAACCCATAGAGGGCTTTCTTCAACTTGCAGACATGAGTGTCTCGATCCTGAACTTCAAATCCCAGAGGTTGTTACACATACACCTCTTCCTTTATTGCACCATGCAGAAAAGCGGTCTTGACATCCATCTGATGAAGACTCCATCCTTGCGTAGCAGCAAGGGCTATGATTGATCGAATGGTGGTATATCGTGCCACAGGTGCAAATATGTCATCATAGTCTATTCCTTCCTTTTGAGAGAAGCCACGGGCAACAAATCTTGCCTTGAACTTTTCAGCACTTCCATCAGATCCATGCTTGATCTTGTAGAGCCATTTGGCGGTGACAACTGATTTGTCCTTCGGTGTTGGAACCACATCCCAGACATCATTCTTCATTATGGACTCATATTCTTCGTGCATAGCATCCTTCCAGACTTGATGCTTTACGGATTCCTCAAAAGATCCAAGTTCAGATTGTACAATAGTACTCATGGCAGCCAGATACCCTTGGTATCTACACAGCTTCTTGCTTTCTCGGAATGTCCCCCTCGGGGCATCATGTCCCTCGGCATCTTCGAGAGTGTCCTTGAGTCATGATGGTCTCTTTCTCAGTGAATGAGATGGATCGATTGGGTCCATTGGTCCTTCAACATCAGGCATTGTCTCATCCTGTGGTTCTTCTTGATTTCCAGGCCTTGCTTCATGATTTTCCTCATATCTCCGAAGATATACTACTTTCTTTAGGGAAGCATCTTCGTCAAAAGTGACATCATGGCATATCTCTACTTCCCTTTGACCAGGTACATAGACTCTATAGGCCTTAGAGGTTTTGCTATAGCCCACAAACATTCCTTTCTTCCTAGAAGCATCCAGCTTACTTCTCTTTTCTTTTGGCACATGAAAATAAACAGGACATCCAAAAATTCTGAAATGTGAGACGTCAGGTTTCTTATCAGTGAAAACCTCTTCGGGAGTTTTGGAGTCCAGGGCAGAATGAGGGCATCGGTTTTGAATGTATACAGCAGTATTCGCAGCTTCTCCCCACAGAAACTTCGGTAGACCCTGGTCACATAGCATGGCACGGGTAGCTTCCACAATGGTCCTGTTCTTTCGTTCAGCAACGCCATTCTGCTCAGGAGTATAGGCAGTAGTAGTCTCCCTCTTAATGCCAGCTTCTCTGCAAAAGTCCTTGAACTCATTTGACTCATATTTAGTGCCATTGTCGGTCCTCAAAATCTTGATCTTCTTTCCTGTCATATTTTCCACCAAGGCTTTGAAGGTACGGAACCACATGAAAGCCTCATCCTTCTTCTTCAAGAAGTAAATCCAGGTTTTGCGGGAGAAGTCATCAGTGAATGTCATATAGTAAGAACATCCTCCCAGGGATGTCACGGGTAGCATACCAGATAGATCAGAATGGACCAGTTGCAAAATATCAGATGTCTTTGTGACACTTGAGGGGAAAGGTCCCTTTGTATGCTTTCCTTCGGCACAACCCTTACATACACCTTCATGATTATTTCCAAAATCGGGCATCCCTGTCACCACCTTCCTTGCTTCGGGAAGGGCCTTGTAATGAAGGTGTCCAAACCTCCGGTGCCATAGTTCAATTTGTCGGATAGTATCACATGTCATAGCTCCCAGTGGACTTCCTTCAACCTAGTAGAGTGTTCCAACTCTAAAACCAATCACAATAGCTTCCTTGAGATTCTTTTTCCACATGCGCACCTTTCCATCAAAGAATGCCACATTGAAACCTTTGTCTTCCATGGCTGATATGGACACAAGGTTCTTCTTCAATTTTGGTACATAGAGTACATCCTGCAAATGTAGAACTTGTCCTTGAGACAAGTGGAGGGTCACAGCCCCTATCCCTTTCACGGGATATGTGGCATTATCTCCAAGGATAATTTCTAGATTAGTATCCTTCTCAACCATGTCAGAGAGTGCTTCCTTGAACCCAGTGATGTGTATTGAAGCACCACTATCTATTAGCCAGACATCCATAGTGTCGGGCGGGGATGCAGCAGAGAGGGCAGATACAAGAATGTATTCATTTCTTTTATCAACAACATTTGACTCCTCATACCTGGAGTTTCTAGACCTTTTGAAAGGTTGATTGTTTCCGCCAAAGGGAGCCTTCCTCTTTCCTTTGGACTTGTTGTTTCTTTGATTTCCATTCCTCCGGTTGTTGTTGTTGTCATCACTATCGGGAGAATCCTTCTTGAAAGGACATTCTCTAGCATAGTGACCAGGCCTATGATAAGTGAAACACTTGCCCTTCTTTTCTTGGGCCCCTGCTCTTCCTTTGTTCTTTGGACCACTAGAGTTCTTCTTTCTAGAATGAGCAGCGTAGGCAACATTTCTGTCATTTTCGTATTCCTCCATTCTTGTCTCTTCTTGCATGCATCTTGACAGTGGCTTGTCAAAGTTAGGAATTGTATTATTATTGAGAATGGTAGTGTTGAATACTTGCCATTCATATGGGAGCCCTCCAAGTGCGGTGAGTACCATCTCACGATCAGCTATTGTCTCCCCAATAGCCAACAGATTGTTCCTGATCTCGGTCAATTTCAGAAAGTATATTTGGACAGACTCATCCTTGCCTTTCTTCAGATTCTTCAATTGATTCTTGAAGAATAGCACTTGGTTTGCATTGTTTACTTTGAACATTTGTATCAGCTTATCATACATCTCCTTGGATGTGCCTAACTCAGATATGTAGGCAACCAAACTTTTATGTATGGATTCCCTGATCATTAGCTTTGCTTTGATCTCCTCCTTCTTATACTTGGTTTTAGCAGCAGCAGTAGCAGTGGATGGAGGTTCTTGTATCTTACCCAATACATAGTCCATGAGATCATGGTCTTCCAATTTGAGATCTAATATCATCTTCCAAGCATGGAAGTCATCCCTTCTAGTCAGCTTGTCATCCTCCTTGAAGCCATAACTTGTGGAACTCATTTTTCTCAGTTGGTGATTGCTATAAGTTAGGGCTTGTCTTCACCTCACCTCTGATACCATGTAAATTTTTGTAGATGTTCTATGCTTGATGCAACTTTACTTTTATAACGGCAATCACATAAACAGTTAAGTAAAAATGCTGATAGAACATACCAGTGGATCTATAGAAGACAAACCAGAAACAGGAGAATGTGTTGGTGCGTTATGGCGATCAGCAGGATGCTTCAACCAGCAAAGTCTTCTTGGTCGGCCAACCCAAAATGTGTCACAACAGTCCTCAAATCAATTATCTTGTCAACTCAAAGTCAACCCCAGAAAAGTCAACGCAGTCCAGAAAAAGGCAACGCAGGGAAGCAACAATAAAGTCAACGGAGCTCCAACTTCGGTCAACCTTTTGACCTCGATTTTTGTGCCAATGAGTACGGCCTTCAAAAATCAAACTCTCCACAAAATTTCAGCTCAAACGGACCATGCGTTGACCAAAGTCAACGCTGGTCAAACTTGCCCAGAAACCCTAACTGCAGAAAATTTGCTGCGGTAAATTTCGTCCTTTAGCTGCAGTAGATTTCGTCCTTCTTCTCACGTGGGAGATGAAACTGCTTCTCAAATGCTTGTAGATAATCAGAGGAGAAGATGTGTGATGAGATGAGTGAAATGCTCTCCAACGTTGACTGTATTTATATCCATCATTGAGGTGTGTGACACATCTGTTGGGGGTGTAAAACCTTAAGGCCGACCTGCACTTAAATTTATTATAAATAATAAATTCAAAATAAATGTTATGCTCATCAGATTAAAATCAATTTTATATCGATTTTACACCTCTCCGAAAGAGGAATCCAATACAAATATAGGAATCTTCATCTGAGCATCACAAGAAGGAGTTTGGACCTAGTTGTCCAAATTTAACATTCCTTGATCCATCTCTATTGGCAATAGTCTCTAGGTCATCATTCTCTCTCAGAGTCCATGGCTTTGACCAAGCTATAATACCATATCATGATAAATTGTAAATCAAACACAAAGAAAACCAAGGTAACTCGAGAGTTCTCTGGATTGCATTGCATAAATGAGAAGCAGAAGCCTTCTTGTAAATGGTTAAATACCAAAATAAACTATAAAGTGTAATATAACCTAAAGTCAACATGACTTCATTAATGCCTATGTCAATGGCTAATTGACTATTATTACTCTATTTACTTTTCAACTCCACTTATGGTAGTTGGATTGGGTCCTCAAGATGATGTAGATAGCGTTGTGAATCTTAAAGGAGTCCAGGAATGAGTTGGAATGGACATACCAAAATTTGAATTGAGTACCTCTTACTAATAGAGATCCCTTTTCTCAGCAATAGAATTAGAATTTATAGAATGTATAACTACATATTTAAAGCACAGCTGGGTTTACTCTTGATTGAAAGTTTAAGTCTTTTCATCTTTGTTTCATCCCTTCTAAATTTATGAATCAGGCAGGTAGTAAGATCATTAGAGCTGCATTTCATTTCATTTCCTATTTCAAGGCCCCATTAAGATGCCAGAAATATTTGGTTTAATCAGCTTCATGAAGAAATTAGAACTTGGCTCGTCTTTTGGGTTTTCTCTGTATGGAAAAATGAACTGGTATTGAATGTTCTAAAATTACTAAAATAATACAAATTACTTAGGAAAGTTCGTGTCTATTTATTTTCTCTTCATGAAATGATATGTCGCTGTTTTATTTTATTTATTATCTACAGGTTAACATGTCTAAGGAGAATCAATTTTGGAATTAATTGACTTATATTCTTATGTTTGTGCTCATCCATGATGGAATTGTGAAGATTCAAGAAACATTCTCGTCTTTGATGTCACTTGTTTTGACAATTTTAATTTGACAATGAAGTACCACAGTGAGATTGATTTGAACTGCAACATATGTTTGTCCTTGTCACTTCCTCTTTTATTGAAAAAGTGTCAGTTGCAATTTAATTTTAATGATATATAGTCTTTTAACCATTTCAGGTTTATTGTTTCGGTGGCTTGGGTTGCGCACATTGTGTTATACATGTTGATCAATCCTCCTGTCTCTCCATTCCTTAATGAGGTTTTCATCAAGCTAGATTCTGTTTGGGGTATGTATAGAACAACTTGTTTTCTGCAGTGTTGGTGCAGCTTGCCTTTATTGACTTACTTGCATGTCGTTTATAAGGTGACGTTCTTATTGCAAGCTGAACCTGAGCATGTGCTTGGTTTCTTTTGTCTCTTGCAGGGCTTCTTGGAACTGTAGCTTTTGCTTTCTTTTGCTTCTATCTCCTCCTTGCTGTGATAGCAGGGGCAATGGTTCTTGGCTTAAGGCTTGTTTTTATAACAATTCATCCAATGAAGTATGGTTAAAATGCTTATTCCTGTTAGCTAGCCCAATTCTCTTTATATGGTGTATTTGTATTATTTTGAGCATGCAGCTGTTCTAATTGATTGGTTACAGGTGGGGTGGAACATTGATGAATTCTTTCCTTTTCAACGTGGGGCTTATTCTTCTCTGTTCAATCAGGTATGATTCATTCTCTTATTTATGATCGCTTTCATTGTGCATACAATGGAGAATTGAAACATTGAGATAAATGATCTTCTTGTTTGTTGTTTATTTTATTGCAGTGTCATCCAATTCTGTTCCACAGCTTTTGCTGTGTATGCGCAAGCAACTGCTGCTCAGGAGATATTTGGTCGCACTCTTGAATCCTTGCGTGGCATTAAATACCTTTACAAGTTAGATTCGAGACCATATTAGTCCATTTAATCAGTTATAATGCTGCCAGTTTGATCAGTGTTGTGAATCTCATGATTTGTTGCATTTACAAATGTCCATTCAATTGGCCAGTCAGTTTTCAGAAGGGATATTAGAGAGTTAATTATTATTGTGTCAGAATAATTGGAGTAACCCAAACATGGAGAATAGAAAATAGAAATTATTTGTAGTACCTCTGAATGGGAGATATTCTGAATGCCACTTTTCAGTAGGACCAATCCCATATCATATTAGTGACCTAACAGTGGGGATTTTGGTTTTCTGGCAGGTACAATGTGTTCCAGATTGTCTTTATTGTTTTGGCTGGTCTAACTTTGATCTATTATCTTGCTTTTGTAAGTATCCATATATTGGGACCATGACCCTCTGCATGTCCTACCACGTTTGATTTTTGTGTTTGCTTCTACAGTCTTAAGTTATGAAGTACATTTGGGTTTGGCAATAAGATCATGTGACATTTTTCTTCTTTGTCTATTGTGCAAATTCAGGGTTGGAAAAAACGGAAACCAAGAGGAAGGCTACAGCTTGCTAGTTAAAACGTGCAGCTCTTGAGATCTCCTGTAGGATGGCAGTTGCATGTTATTCTAGAGGTACGCTTGCATGCCAGCATGCAGTGTATGTATAATTGGCATAGATATCATTCATTTTGCCCTTTGGGCATCAGGTTTACTTGTGGATGTGAAGAAATTGTAATGTAGATTATCTGTGACAGTTGAATATACTATAATGATTGAGATTATTTGAGGATGCACCAACAATTTCTTTTGTAGGGTGAATTTGATGATTGGCTTTTATTTTTTTCCTCCTAATCCATCCGGAGTTTGCATTTAAACTCACGAAGGACTCATGCCTCAGTCTAGTGAGAACATTTGAATACATGTATATATGAGCTTTTTGTAAATGCAATATGGATATTGCTTATTGAAATATATGCATGCCAAGCTCGATGTGTGTGAAATGAAGTCTTGCCTCAGTCTGCTGAGAACATTTGAATACATGTATATATGAGCTTTTTGTAAATGCAATATGGATATTGCTTATTGAAACAATGAAATATATTCATGCCAAGCTCAATGTGTGTGAAATGAAATCTCTTTAGGTTATCACAAATAGCAGTTCTCTTCCTTGTGAAGACATCTAAAATCCATTTTCATTGCTGGCGACGCTGTTTATCTACCTTCATAGTGTAAAAGGACAATGGATGCTAGAGTGAAAGCTTTAATGTTGTTATGTTCGTTATATATCCTACTAAGAATTATAGACTTTCTCATTCATTTGTGCACAGAATCAGATTTTCAATACCTCTTTGTTTTTATGCAAGCTAAACCAACTATATTTAACTTAGAAACGTGTATACAAGAAAGAGCCATTAACCGATGAATGATTTAGAAACACGTGAAATATAAACCCCCCTATACGGGAGCTTCGTTTATGTTGTGTGATGTGGATCAGGATGGGTATACTTGATCGTCTGAGCTAGAGTTCAAATGACAACGATTGGTTTGATTTTGTCCAATAAGGTTGTGATTAATCAAACCTGTTCCAACTTTTAAGTCTCTTTCCAAGGGTCAATTTGAGTAAAAGAATGTTAGATTGTGAATTTCTAGGCAAGCACAAAGTCTAACATCACGTTCTTTTGAGTTGTCATCTTTATCTATTGATGGGCTGTTGTCATTATCCACTAATGAGTTGTCAGTACTATCTAGATCTCTTTTGAGTTGTCATCTTTATGTATTGATGGGGTGTTGTCATTATCCACTAATGAGTTGTCAGTACTATCTAGATCTAGAGGTTGTGAGATATATGTACTATATATTGATAATATTGAATGAATACATATGTTGAATATGTCTTAAAGCTTTTTCTGTCAAATTTCTGTGCTATTCTATAATTCTTAACAGAGAAGAGAGAGATTAAAAAGAGCCACTCACTTTGAAGTAGTTGAGGTGGTTTATTTTGAATGTGCCACAAGACACAAGCTAAAACAGCTTTCAGTCTACGTTGATGTAACACGTTTTATTGAAGGCATAGCCACAACATGGCTCTTAGTCCAGGTTGATGTAGCACGCTGTTTTTGTGCTTTCTTGTATAAATACTAAGTGATTGAAATGATTCTCTATTTTTGCATCAACTAGCATGCACAGATGATATTTTTGTCCTTATATTTTTAAATGTTTTTGTAGATGTTAGGAAGGAGAAATTTATGAGTGAAATTGGAGTGAAGTATTCAAAACGATGATGCTACACGAAGCTAATAAAGGCTAACCATGGAATCTATACTTGCTAGAAAATATTTAATTGTACAGTGAATTTATAAAGCAATGCCACATTTTTTGGTACATGGGGCAGACATAAATGGTCTTAGTAAACCTACAGCAATGCCACATTTTTTGGTACATGGGGCAGACATAAATGGTTTTAGTAAACCTACATTTGAGGAATGCTCTTGAACAAGGTTTTAAGCTTTTAATCAAGCACTTAGAATGTTGATTGAGAGTTTACACATGCTTGGTTTCTTTCGACGGGCGAAAATGTACAGCCATCGTTAATGGGATCAACCAAGTGCAAAATCCCAATTAGACCTTACATTATTTGAGATAGGAGTCCCATTCGATATGTGGGCTTGACTGCCACCATGCTTGGTCAAAAATGGTTTTAGACGAGATGTGCAAGAGTAAAGAAGCTCGATAAAACTCTTGTCAAAAAACAAGTTAGAACAATTTTATGAAATACTTTAAGATATGAAGAATATATCAACAAATAAATAAAAGGACATGAATCTTAAATAAAGATTGTGAGCAAACTTCAATTAAGATGCATAAATAGAAATGAAACATACGTTATCAATTGCAAATTAGTTATCAGCTAACAATATTCATGAAAGCAGAGATCAACAAACAATCTTAGTGAGCTTCAAATCAATAAAAGAGTTCTTTAATTGTCGACACATGAATAACGATCATATACCATTCAATCACCACAAGATAAGTCTTGTGATGGTCAACAATACATGACTGAGCTTGCTTGCTATGACTCAAAGAGCTTCTCAAAACTAGTTGAAATATTCAATACACCATTGCACCAAGCATTCATGAGATCCAATTGTGGAAAATACCAAATTGTCGCTTGATCTCTCAAAAGAATGTCCTGGCTTTCATCTGCAAGGTGTTCAAGGTGTCCAAAAACTAAAGTCCTTTCTAACTAGCATCAAAAGAATGTACTAGCTTTCATCTACAAGGTGTTCAAGGTGTCCAAAAACTAAAGTCCTTTCTAACTAGCCATGGGGGTATATTTATACAAAATGGGGTGATAATTCATTTCCCACAACCTTTCATCTTCCCTCGTGACTTTTCATCTCCTATTTGACTTTTGTTTTCTATTTCATTTGTAATCACAAATTAAATGAAAGCTAAAATAAAGACAACATTCTCATGGCACTAATCTTATGATGGCCAATGAGGAGCTTCAACTTTTAGTTCTTGTGTTATGTATATGTGCTATGATTTGTACTCGGAGGCAAGAGATCAAACTTTGCTTGATAATGTCCTCTTGGATCTAATTTCACACTCTAGATTATTCGACAATGTAGTCTTCTCATATGTTTGCATTCGGGGTTAACAATACAAAGAGCATGATATGGAGTTTTGTTGTCTCCACAATATGATATGCAATTGCTTCTTTTTATGGGTTCCAAATCTTTACGTGTAGTAGCCTGTTCCATTGCATTTATCCTTTCTATATTTTCTTGCTGAATTTTTTTTAGGTCTCAATTCCCCTAGTGCATCAATGAAGGCTGTCCCCAAGGACTTAACCAAGGATTCCAATGTGTTGTGAAGTGGCTGATATATGTTTAATATTCTAGCCACATCTCTTCCCAACTTTTCACGTGATTGCGAATTCATTCTAACCTTTGCCTTGTCTTGCTCTGCACCCATCTTATATTTTCGTATTAAATCGATCGATGCATTAGGGTTTTTAGAGCTCCATCCATATATGCGATCTATTCATTTAAGGCCTTTTATACCATCTCTTCTTCTTTTGAGTTCTCTTTGAATTATTGCTAGTGAAACTACTATCTTATAGAGGATGATCATTTGTCCATAAACTTGTTTGATAGATCTTTCCACCACTCCTATCTCCTTCAAAGCCTCTCGTTGGAAGTCTCCTTTGTGGGAATTGGTGGCTAACAAGGTTTGGATCTTGGCATTCAACATATCATTCTCCTAGCGTGTAGTGTCTAAGCTCTCTTTCAACTCTTTCACTTCATTTACCAAATGTTCCACAATTTTCTTGGTAGCAGTGGAGAATGCAGATCCGACATAAGCTATTGCTATGGGATTTACTGTGGTATCCATCACCATGTGCTTCACCGTAGTGATTGATATTGGATTGCCTCGCTGTGTTGCTAGGCAATTCTGCCTTTCTTGAGATATTATGTTTTTGAACTGATCAAATCTGAAACTTGAGAGGTCTAATACTTGATCTTCTTCTTCAAATGTGATTCACATTTCTTCAAGTGGGAAATGCCCACTTGTGACAAGTGTGGGAGGAATGACATCTAGATTAGGTAGTATGAGTTTTTTGTTAGTTCTTTGACAATCCTTTCTTCTTCAAGTTTCTCAACCATTTTTTCTTCTTCTCTTTTCTTCATTCCCCCCTCTTGTTTTCTCTTTTTTTCCTCTTCCTTTTTCTTCCTTGCAACCACTAGCCTTTGCTTTCTTGCTACCTATTGTTTTTGCTTTTCTAATTCTTTTGTTTTGGTTGCCTCGTCTTCTACTTTCTCTTTTGGCTACCTCTTCTTTATTTTTGGCTGCTTCTTCTTCTGCTTGTCTTTTTGCTTCTTCCTATTCAACTTTATGTTTCTTTAGCCTTTCCTTCTTTGCAATTTCTTGTTCTTGCTTCCTCTTCAATGCAACTTTCTTCTCTTCTGTATCCATACTTTGTGAAGATTTTGCTTCGACCATTTTTAGGTTATTAGTGGTTTTAGAGGGGTCGATTCCTAGGGCTGCATCAATTGCTTTGGTAGCATTGAAGAAGTTTTTCACTTTGTCTTCATATATGTTAGTGCTTGGAGCATATGACCAACCATACTTGATTGATTTGTAGTGCTGGGTGGCATTAGCTTTTGAATCATACCTATGAAAGTTGAGTTCACCGAACCTGGAACATTCTAAGTCTTTTGCTTTTGCTTCCGAGTCTTTGAAAATTTTCATACAATATGCTCCTATACACAAAGGGAAGGTAGGCCATGGAGCTTTCTTTGCCTTTACCAGTGTGTAGGTCAATATTGTTGTAAGTGGATATGCCGCCTCTTGTGATACTATTTTTTCGGTGACAAACAAAGGAAACTGATGAGGGGGTCTATAAGCTCCAAATACATCCCTAGGAGTAAACCAATCAACATCTTGTAACTACATCCTTGTGTTGTTTGACATGCAGGGTGGCTTTATATTAAAGAGCTTTTGGTATACCGTGGAGATAAAATGGTTAGTAATGCGGTCATATATTCCCCTATATCTCATATACACAAGTTCTTGCAGTAAATGTGCATAGGTAGGATCTCTTGAGAAAAGTTCGACTTCCAACCTGACGCCTCAAATACACGTCTTACGCATATTCAATCCAACAAATATAATGCCATATAGAACTCTGGCAGTTATGCTTTAGAGGCTTACTTTTCTCTTTTAACATTTTCCAAGATCGATGGTGATTGGATGCCCGCCCATTTAAAATAGTTCCTTTAGTGGCACATGCGTACATCATAGGCACCCATACATCTTCAAAGAATTCTACATCTAGTCTCCTGTATATCCTACAAAACATGGTTGCCAACATTTGATATGCTTTCCTTATCATCTTAGTTTTTCTAAAAAAATTTGTTGGCTTGATATCAAAACTTACTAGGCTCCTGCGACCAAGATTTAAGGATGTCCTTGGCTGGCTTAAAGAAGTTATATTACCATTTTTCACTATGAACCAAACCAATTTTCAACATCTTATAATATTAAAAAATGACAAATGACGTGAATGTTGCTATTGTGACACCATGGTCATTACTTATTTTCATATCTTTCTCGTAAGTGCACTAAATGATCCACTCAATGGTCTTGGCGCATGGTAGAAGAGGCAGATGTGCCGCTATCTTATGAAACCATGACTTCTTGATCTTAATATATACTTCACGGTCTTCCTCCTCCTCGGGTACCTCTTTCCTGAAGAATGCTTGATATATTTCCACACACGTCATAGCCACTGATTTATCTACATAACATAGAAATATCAATACAGATCGACACTCTGACAATGTAACTTTCAACAACCCCTTTAATACTACTTTCAACTATCTCCTTTCCATGTATTCTTCTGGTTTGTGGAACCATACCTCCTGTTGATGAGATGTTGAAACACTCAAGATCAACTATACCTGACATTTCAAATATATTCATGACAACACAAAATGTTAGGAAAAATCACAAAATTATTCACTGTTTAGCATAAGTCGCAGACTATGAAATTACAATGTGATAGGCTTAGTCACAAACTACAAGACAAGTTGCGATAGAAGAAGGTGGCGCATTGGGAAACACTTAGTCACAAACTGTAGAGATAGACTGCAATAAGGGAAAGCAACACAACCAAAGGTGTATCATATTCTAGGGGGAGAGATTGTGTTAAGGGTTGGTGCTATCACGAGTACAAGAGATAGGATGCAATAACAAGGAGTGTCGAATTGAGTCGCATAGTCAAAACTTGTAGTGTCAAGGTGCGATTAAGTGGGAGCTAATGGTTGTAGTTAGAACTTTCAGAGGTACTTTGTGATACGGCAAAGCCAAACTACTATTTATGGTGGAAAGGCTAAGTTTTGATAAGAAACGATGCAAACACACAATTATCGCAACGTAAAGGGTTGAAGTGGCGAGTTGATGGAATTGTCGCCACTGCAAGAGGGCGAAAGGATTTTGAGGCTATAACGTTGAGTATGGAAACTTAACATGCATACGAAAATTGACTAAGTATGGGCAAGGGAACAATTAGGCCGCAGGAGAAAATAATGGGTAAAAAGAGGCTCTAAGGGTATAAATAGTTAAGGCCATGGGGTAGATGAAGTGTCGGGAAGGCAAAATGATAAGGGTAATTGAAAATATGGAATATGAAATGACAAAATTGCAAATTAACATGGGAGGATATGACAACTCATTTGGATGCTGACGCAGCCAAACTGCGAACACCCACTAGATTCATTCTCAATGCAATTTTTATGTAAACCAATCTTATCAATCTCTAAACCAGACTATTTCTCCATATGCGGATGCTTCTTATTTAATCTCCAAAAGAAGATTTCCTCACTTTTTAACCCATGGGTATAAAACCCAACAATAATAATTTCATATGCGGAAGCTGTCCCTTTTCATGATATTGTGGTTATAAACCATAATTAAAAAAACACCCGTTCATTTAAATTTCAAATATACGAAATAGACTTTGGTTAAAATACCCAAGCGCTAGCATAATATCATATCCGCTTATGATTTTCAACCCTATGGTTAAAACTCCCAAATAAACCATATAAATATTTACGGGCCCACAACTTTTATTTCACCCCGCATACCCACAATATCCTTCCAAGCTTAAACCTTGGTTTAAAAACTCAAAAATGTCAATAACTCAAACCTTTGGACCCACGACATACCCAACTCACTCGTTTGACATGCCTTATTTTATTCAAAGTTTTATTACAATTACGCTGAACCCTTTCTCCATTCATTTCTATTGTAATAGAAATATAATAGAAATTAAACATACCTTTATGAGTCATGCCACAATACTTCGCATATTCTTGTGGAATTTCATCAACCTAAAACATATGTTACAATCTTAACATAAGTGTTAAAATATTTATAACTTACCATTCCACATTCAATGCTCATACATCCAACGGCTGACGCTTCACCGCACTCCAACTTAACAATCCAACGATTATCGTATAACAAAGATGCATGCCCTTTGATGTTTCAAACTCATGCGAAATGAGTGGTTTTAAGATATCATGTGTCGGCTTCTAAACACTATTGCGTTCATTTTAGCTTTTACCACTTACCATCTTTGTGCTACACGAAAACCATTGGAGGTTTTCAAAACCACTTCTCATTCCTCTGAGCCATAAATTCACGGTTCACTTGTTATTTCACTAAATAACGATTTCTTCATTCAACGCACAACCATTTTCTGCGTTGATGTGAATTGGATTTCAAAGCGAACATACAAATGTAATTTCGGCAAACAAAAATTATTTCTCTGTTACACTGTTAAATGACGACTGCAATTAGCCCTCCATTCTGGTACTGATCCGAATTCACTATTCAATTGGATGCATTTCTGATACATATGGTCTTATGTATCTAAATACCGAATTGGAAAAAATCATTTTCTTTTCTGTGTCATCGATCCTTTCACTGATCGATGACTGAATTTAACAAACACAGACTCTTCCACTCTTCTCAAATATATATGCAAATCCTTTATGCTCTTTGGTTCAATTCATAATTATACCCCTATCTTGGTAGTTCCATCAAACTTTTCAATGGTATGCAGAACCACCATTTCAAGCCTTTATTGCAGAGTTTTATCACACACCTGTTCATAAACTCTGAGCATTTATCACACATAATCTATAATTCAATCAATCAATGCACACATAATCTATAATTCAATCAATCAATGCACACATAATCATCCACTTTAGAATCGATTTAATTGAATCAATAAATGTATAATCACTCATTTCAGAAACGAATCTCTACTTTTATATATATCCAAATAATTTACAAAGACACATACACTTTGCTTGATATTCTAATTAATGGCCTTTCACACATTCTCTGGCCTTTAGGCTTCACAATCCAAACCTACCTATCTAATCCTCAGTCTCTCTCTTTAATTCCTCGAGGCTTATATTTTATACAAAAGATTATGAACCAATTTAGGTTCAGATCCTCCATTATCTCAACAAACCCTGAATATCTTCTAGTTCCTCATTTGCCTCAACTAATCCCTAAGGATCCTCTCTCATCCACAAAATCATTAACCCAATTCTAATTTTAGGATTTACAATTAACTTTTAAATCTCTCTCCCTATGGAATCTCAACTATCCTACTTCTCTCATGTTCTCCAATCATTTGGGAAAATTTACAAATTCCTCTCAATAATTAATATCTCTCATTAAAATCACTCAAACTCTAAAATTATTTAAATTTGTTACATAAAAATCCAATTTCCTTTAAAACAAAAGACCCCAATGTCTAATAAAATACACCAAATTTTTTGAGCTTAATGCTCCTGCATCAGACTCCCAAGGTTAAAAATAATCATGATCTCCTGATCATGTTATTTTAATCTTTGTCTTCTTGGATCCCTTACCTTATTCTGTAATTTGTCATCTATTTTTTTGTGTTTTTTGTTGCTTTTCTCCAGGTCTCCACACTTTATGCTGCTTTGCTCCACTAGCTGTACTTTCACAGTCTGTTACTGTCTTCCTTTTGCTGCTGCTGCTTCTTTTCTTTCTTGCTGATGTCTTCTTTTGAGACACTTTCATCATTATCCTTCTTGTCAGTTCAATTTCTATGTCCAATAAATCCTCTGATTGCTGATTTCTTTCATCTCTTGATTGCTAAATTTTCATTCTTACTTCCGCCCTGTCATCCTTACCCTCTTGTTTACTGTTGTCTTCTTTCTCTTGCATCTTCACATTCTGCATTTCCCAATATTGAAATTGAGATTTCTCTTCTTGTATTGAATCTTGATTCTTCAGCATAATTTCCAACAATTTAATTTTTTTATTCCATGGACTAAATATTTCCACAGAATTTTCTTCCTTCTCCTTTACTTGACTGCCCAATCATGTCAAATTTTCTGCAGCATCTGCAACAAAACCTGCATTCACAAAACAATTATTAAAATAAAAACCATAAGGCCTCAGTGCCTTTCTTTCCTTTGGCAACATTTCAGTATGCTGTTTTGATTTTTCCTCCTTTATCAGCACATCAATATGCTGATTCATTCTCCTTAAAGAATTCTCTAAAGGCATCTCAAGACTGTCAACAAGTCTCTCTTTCACACCATCTGCTCTCATGATGTCTTTCTATTCTTGTTCACTGTAGTGAACTCTGGCTTCTGCAATCTCTTTGTCATACTCTGAGTTTTCCAGCAAATACTCCAACAATGCAATTTCTTTTTGGCATTCCTTAAGTATTTCCTCATCACTTACTATCCCTGCATTTATACACAAATTTTTAGTTTGTAAATCACAAAGCTCATTAGTCTCAACTGTTGCTTCACACATAAGTTCTTCAGACTGAATCTCATATTCTTCTTTCACAAGAAATTCTTCCTGTATTGTAACAACTTCAAATATAAATGTATCATTTCTTTCCTCATTCAAGAGACATTCTTCATCATTCTTTAATTCAGAGTATTTATCTGCTGAAAGATACTCTTTCATACTTTTGACAACTTCAAAATATTTCTCCTCCTCTGCAAAACCTGTAATCACATCACAATTATTAGATTAAAAAATACAAGGCTTTACATCAACCGGCTGATCTGAACTTGTCCAATAGTTCAGGAAATCATCAATAATTCCCTCTTCAGCAAGGTAAATTTCTTGTTGTCTTGAATTCTCACAATAATTTACAGGAACTTTCATAGATCTCCATTCTTCATTTTCACCTATAACTTCACTCTGTTATGCTTCACAACTGGAAACTTCCATCTTCAACTTAACTTCTCTAAGTTCTTCACATCTCAATTGCGCACTCATCATTTGTTCAAGCTTTCTTAGCTCTTCTGCTAATTTCATATTCACTTGCTGTTCTCTCTTTTGTTGTAGCCTCTGCCACTTTACTTTCTTCTTCACGATCCAACCATATCTCTGGTTTTCTTCTATCATCATTTTCAATTTATTGAATTGTTTTCTTATCTCAGCTAACTCTTTGTCATATTCTTCATCAGTCAATTGCTTCCATATGCCATTTTCCTTGGGATCTTCTTTCTCCTTTCTTCTGTTGTGGTCTCTCTTAGAACCCCTGCTATCTCTTGTATGAATAGCAGTAGTCATATTCTTCTCCATTTCTATCTTCAGGAGTTCCTCGCTCATTCATCATGAGTTGTACTAAAGCCTCTGCAATAACAAGTCCTCCTTGTTACAACTTACCTCACCAATCATTTTCTCTGGATTTTGTCTTTTGGAAAGCACTGGTTCTCTATCTTCTGGAACCTCTTGAGAATTCCTCTCTACTCCTTCTAGGCTTAAACTCATATGCACCATTTAAGAACACAATTGTCCTTTTTATCCAACCTCTGTTGGAATTATTCAAGGTTCTGTTCCACACTTTACTCAGAAACTCTTACCAATTTCCTTTATTACTGCTCTTAAAGTTGTGATTTTCTTTTGCTGAGATTTTCTTCAACTGTCTGCAACTTGAATTCTGCAAACATAATCTTCAAATCAGAGTTAAAATAACACTTATCAACTCACCTTCAAGATCTCTATGTGATCTTGTTTCACTTCTCACCTGCACTATATCTCTATGTGCTGCAATCTATAAGATTCAAAATCTAATCTCTTTTTATTTTCTCCATCACACATGTATTAATTCTAATTCCAATTTAATTAAAACAAACTTGAACCTTCAAAAGAGTTGTTTCCTGCTCTGATACCAAAAATGATGCAACCAAATTGCGAATACCCACTAAATTCATTCTCAATGCAATTTTTATGTAAACCAATCTTATCAAAATCTAAACTAGAGTATTTCTCCATATGCGAAAGCTTATTATTTAATCTTCAAAAGAAGATTTCCTCACTTTTTAACCCATGGTTATAAAACCCAACAATAATAACTTCATATGCGGAAGCTGTCCCTTTTCATGATATTGCGGTTATAAACCATAATTAAAAAAAACCCATTCATTTAAATTTCGAATATATGAAATAGACTTTGGTTAAAATACCCAAGCGCTAGCATAATATCATATCCGCTTATGATTTTCAACTCTATGGTTTAAACCCCCAAATAAACCATATAAATAATTTAGTTTTCATCTTTTGAAGATTGAAATAGGGGGACTCCAAATTTTGGAAAACATGAAAATTTTGGGGCTTTTGTAGCGTCTACAACAATTGGCGATTCACAGACATGACCTCAACATCTCCGTTTAGCCCTTTTTACGATAGAGTCTATTCATTAGGAAGTATTGATCCAGGCCTATAGGTCCCACTAATTTAGTTGTTTAGCCCTAGTTATAGATTTTAGTCTCTCCATCAATTTCCTTGGTCTAGTTTATAACACATCAAGAGATTGATTCAAACACCAAATATTTTGGCAGGGGATAGAAATATTATATATAAGATATTAATACGTTCATAGTTTTTATATAATTCTTTGGTGTTGCTTCATTGCTAGTGAGCATCCATAGCCCCGACGTAGTCACTCAAGAAATCACAAGAATATTTTAGTTTCTAGCGAGCGTTCATAGCCTCGACAAAGTTTCTTGCATCACCTCTCTATGTAGGAAGCCTTTCTCAAGCCTTTACCCTAATAAGGATGCGAGATATTGCAGCATATTCGAATTCCCTCACATGATCAAATTCATATTTTCCATTCAAATAACATTGAATCATTAGGATTTCCAAGACTGAACGAGTAGAAGGAGGTCTAATGTCAGCCAATCATTGAGCAATTACCATGGTTATGTTTAAAACATTTGACATACGTTCATGAGTCCTCGAGACAAGCCATTTATTTATGTACAAGGCCTCTTATTTATGTGCAAGGGAATGGTAATATAATCAAAATAGTAGTGCATAAGGAAAAAAATGCGAAAATAGAAATGGAATGAAACAAATAAATGGACAAGGAAAAAAATATGTATAGATAGAACAACAACTCAACGAGTTGCTGATGGAAACAAAGCTCTAGATCTTGGTCATTGACAAGGAGGGACTCAATATATTTGTTCAAGATTTGAAATATGTAAGTATGCTGACCAAGCTTCTCATGAATTTGGAATGAACCAAGCGAAAATGATTGGAATTTAGTGTGTTTTGCCTTGTATTCATGACCTTTATCACATTTTAAAACAAGGTCACCTACACATAATTCCTTATCACTTGAAAATCTCTTTCCAAACCATCGTTTGATGCATAATTGATGAGAGTCAAACTTAGCGTGAGTGTTTTTTTTTCCTCTTCAAATTTCAGGAGGGTGTCAATCCAACTTTGCATGATGGGGCAAGGCCTACCTCTTAATTCTTGGGCGAGTTGTAATGTTGGTAGTTAGAGGTGCAGAGGAAGGATTACCTCCTTTCCGTAGACCAGAAAGTATGGATAAGTACCTAGAGAAGGCTTAGGTGTGAATCAATAAGCCCATAGATCATTAGATAAGGCGTTGTGTCAATTCCTTTGTTGAGTAAGCACAATTTTCTTAATGATTCAAATCAGATTTTTATTACTGGACTCAATCAATAAGTTGCCTTGGGGATAGTGATTAGAAGAATGTTTAAGCACAATCCCTTTATCTAAAGAAAAGTCATACAATTTTAAAGATGAGAAATACATGGCATTATAAAAAACAAGTGAAGTTGGAATACCAAACTTGCTGATAATGTTTTTCTCGATAAACAACATCATCTGATCATTTCCTTGTTTCAAAGGGATGACAACGACCCATCTTGTGAAATAATTTGTCATCGTGAGAATATATCTATGCTGCTTTGATGAGTGTGGTAAAATATTTCTAATAATGTATAATCCCCACTGCTGGAAAGGTTCTTCTACCACAATCAGTTGTAGTGGGGCTGTTGATGTTTTCTCTCTCCTGACACATTTTTGGTAAACATCACATTTATAAGCATAAGCATGAAAATATATAAATAATGTGGGCCAATAATATCCTGCTCGAATAATTTTATGTGCTCTCGTTTTTCTGGTCTAATGACGTCCAACCAACCCATCATGAAGCTCTTTCAATACTTCCTCTGCCTCAAAATATTCCAAGCATTGCAACAAAACTGAATTATAATGTTTTCTAAACAAAACTCCTTGAACCAACTAGTAAGGTGTGGACTAAGTCTGATGGTTCGATTTGTTTCGAGTGTGTAGGAAATGTACCTTGTTCTAAGTATTTCTTTAGTTCAATGTGCCATGATGACTGCGTACTTAGTGCATGAATAGAATCAAAGTTGCACATGTCTAGTTCTCCTTCCCAACCCATCATTTCTTCTTCTTACGGAACTGTGACTTTTGCGACTAGCTTACACAAACCATGAACTTTGAATAAGTGAGCTGGTTTGAACTCCATGCCATACTCTTGCAAATTTTTCATCTAATTCTCTCCTCATTCCCCTAATTTTTTTTTTACGAATAGATATCTTACTGCCAAGTGACGAATGATCACTTTCATATGGCTCTTCAGGATATAAGGCTTGAAGTGTTAGATGGATTTGTACATTGCAAAATATTTTTTATCCATGTCAAGGTAGTTTAGTTCAGATCCCTTCATCCCAATGCTCATAAATGAAATAGGCCGTTCATTTTCTTCACCATCCTTTTGCGTAAGAATGGCGACAAATGAAGAATCTAATGCAAACATATAGAGCATGAAGTTTTTATCGAAATTTGGACATAATAGGGCATGAGCGTCAATGATAGATTCTTTGATCTTAAGAAAGGCATCCTTTTCTCTTTGAGTCCCCTTGAAGGTGGAACCCTTCTTTATCATGTCTCGTAATGGTTTCACAATTTGGGCGAAATCTGAGACCAATTTCTAAACAAACTTGATTTTTCCCAAGGAATACATTGCCTTATTTCCCATGGTACTTATGCTGGGTCCACAATTATGCCATTTCTAGTTATGATATGACCCTAGAGGTTACATTTTGATACAAAAAAAAATGCTCTTCTTGGGATTGAGTGATATTCCATACATTCTAAACATTCAATCATTTGTCTAAGATGACACAAATGATCAAATTTTTTCTTAGAAAATACAATGACATCATCCAAGTAAACAACCACGCTTTTTCCTATTAGACCCTTGAATGTAATATCCATAAATATTTGGAAGGTAACCCTAGAATTAGTTAGCCCAAAAGGGATATGCTTGAATGAAAACATGCCCCATTTGGTCTTGAATGTCGTTTATAGTCTATATGCTCAGAAACTCACATGATTATAGCTAGAAAACCCCTCAAGTAATGAGGACATTTCAAAAACAGAGATGGTTTGAAGAATTTGCTCCATTGTTGGGACAAGATAATTATGTTTTTTTGACGCACGATTCAAGTTGCGAAAGTATACACAAATGAATTTCACGAGAAGTTTTCCTAACAGGAACCAAATTAGAGATCTAAGTAGAATGCCATTAAAAATAATTCTTATATCCAGCAATTTTTTCAATTCTTTTGGTATCAAAGGTTCCAGGGTTGGATGTATTCATAATTTACGCTAAAAAGGTTTGACACCTTCTTTGATTGAAATTACATGTTGAATAGTTCTAGTTTCATAAGTCTTTAGGTTGTCGTATTTCTAGGTGGAAACATCTCGATATTGTTTTAAGAGTTAAATAAATGACCAACATTCATCAAAAGTACAACAAGTATCAACATTTACAAACTTGGGTTCTTCTTTCGTCCCTAGGTTTATTTGCTCATGCATCAATGTTTAACTTTGTGTCTTGGCATTGGGCGATCCTCTAAGATGATTTTGTAAATCATAGAGTTTCTCTAATAATATGAAACCTTTTGGCATATAATTTCCTTCTTACATATTTCCTCTTTCCTCTAGAGATTTATCGTGCACTTCTTCGTTAATGACTACGTCCTTGAATATATATGTGTTGGCGAGGAATTCCAAAATATGTTGGTCATCATTTTTTTCTTTTAAAGAGACAGATAGAGATTTATATTAACAAAATTTGGATTATGAGTGAGAAGCCTTACATAGTATTTCCAATTTCAAACATTGCAAGTATTCACTAGACCAAAGATGTATTTGCTAAAAAAATTGAACCAACTAGAGAAACCCATTAGAAAAGACCATTTACAGGAGTGTCAATCCTTCACAAGTGACGAGGCTTCTTTTTTTCAAGAGAAACACTAGAGCTAGCACCACCATTATCGACTTGCACATTTCCAATCATTGAATTTTCAAGAGCTATAATCATTAGGGGAATTTTGAGGTCTAAAATGGGCCTCCTAAGGAAATTATAAAATAATAGTGGAAAAAATCAAATAAGATTTGATGACATCATCAAATTTTAGAGGGGAAAATTGAAAAAACTACTTTTTCAACTCATATTTTCAACTTATCTCCCAAAGTTTTTACTCAAATTTCGAGTGGGAGTACTCGTTGGATGCGAAATTTAATTCCTCATCCAAGGAGTACCCATGTTGCATACTTTCGATGGGTTCTACTACACGAAAAATTAGAAATACATAAAAAACGTGATTGTAATCACGTTTTTTAATGTATTTCTCATTTTTCATGTAGCAGGGTTCATCAAAAGTATGCAACATGGGTACTCCTTGGATGAGGAATTAAATTTTGCATCCAATGAGTACTCCCACTCGAAATTTGAGTAAAAATTTTGGGAGTAAGTTGAAAATACGAGTTGAAAAAGTAGTTTTATTATTTTATTATTTTGTAATATTTTTACCCTTTTATTTAAAAAATGGTAAATCATCCCCCATGGTTGACATCATCATCTTGAATCCTATTGGTTGTTATAAAGTTTATTTTTTTGTACATTTTTCTTAGGAGGCCCATTTTAGACCTCAAAATTCCCCTAATGATGAGTACCTACGACAATGAATTCTTCATGGAGTTCATTTAAAGGAATTTCCAAGATTCCCAGAGGCCAAAGGAATTTGGCCTCCATGAGAAGCTAAGTGGATTGACATTGTCTTTCAACCATATCATCTTGCTAATATCTAGCCACCCTCAACACCTCCACTGCATCGAAAAGCTTGTCAATCAATTGACCAAAATCACGCTACATTCTAGGAGGTTTTGAAGATCCACCATGCTGATAGAAAACAATTGCACCCAACTCCAAATCACACCAAAAGGATTCTTCCACTCTGCAATGCCAATTTACAACAAAATTTTCCAAGAAAGAATTGGTAGGCTGGATATTCCTCTTTATAATCGAAATTGAAACACTTCCATGAGCCCATTTGAGGAAGTAATCTCAAATCCCACCCATATTTTTCCGTCAAACACTAAGAATACTAAGGAATGAAAACATTGAGCAACACTATTAACTCTATCTCATAGCTTGAAACGGGAAGCACCATATCTGTATCGATTTCTAACCATCCTCGCATGATATGAAATAAATGTTGATGCTTCAAAGAACACAGGGCGGGGAGGGGAGGGGGGGGTCCGAAATACTTATAAGATTGAGTGAAACACCTAGAGGAAGGATTTAATACACAACATCGAAGAATACTGACAACCCAGATCCAAATATTGCTTGACATAACACATACCTTGAAACCATTTAATTTCAAATATGATTGTTCCATCCTTTTGACTCTAGGAGCTTCCAGCTAGAGCGAGATTTGAATTCAAAAACTAGTGGCTTGGAGCTCTCATCATAGTTAAGAAATGTAGTCGGTTTTGCAATTTCCTTCATCCAACTCCTTGGGTCATCAATGAGCCTCTTTTGACCAGTGCATCAACCATTGAATTTAGATTCTTGTATACTTGAACAAAATCTAAGTGCTCAAACTAAGAGACTAGCGAGATAATACTTTGAAGGATGGGTGGGAGATCAGAGGACACCCCACTCCTACCCTTGACCACTTGATGAATTATTACCATGGAATCACCAAAAACCATGATACTATTGACATTTATTTCTAATTCAAGTTCCAGGCCTTTCCTTAGAGCTAAAGACTCTACTTGATTTTTCCTCGCATGATCCAAGCCCTAAGCAAATTGTACCTGGAATTTGTTTTCAGGTCCAAGTAAAACCTTGGCGCTCCTCATTAGAGGAATTTTGAGGTCTAAAATGGGCCTCCTAAGGAAATTATAAAATAATAGTGGAAATGATAAAATAATATTAGTTTACATCATCAAATTTTAGAGGGAAAAAAAAAAAAAAAACTATTTTTTCAACTTATCTCCATATGAATTTACTCAAATTTTGAGCTAGAACATTCGTTGGATGCAAAATTTGATTCTTCATGCAAGGAGTACCCATGTTTCATACTTTTGATGGACCCTGCTACATGAAAAATAAGGAGCACATTAAAAACGTGATTACAATCACGTATTTTCATGTATTTCTCATTTTTCGTGTAGCAGTGTTCATCGAAAGTATGCAACATGCGTACTCCTTGGATGCGGAATTAAAATTTTCATCCAACGAGTACTCCAACTCAAAATTTGAGTAAAATATTAGGGAGATAAGTTGAAGATAGGAGTTGAAAAAATAGTTGTATTATTTTATTATTTTTTAATCTTTTTACATTTTTACTCCAAAAATGGTGAATCATCCCCCATGGTTGACATCATCATCTTGAATCTTGTTGGCTCCTATAAAGTTTATTTTGGTTGTACATTATTCTTAGGAGGCCCATTTTAGACCTCAAAATTTCTCCAATGGCTTCTTCCAATATGTGGTCATCGTTAAAAACACGAAAATTAGTAAAGTTGTCAGGAACCAAATGTTTGTAAACAATTTTAATTGAAAAACCATCCTTAAGATGGGTGAATTGAGCTGATTCATTTGATAAGTGTCAATCAAAAATTTATTAATCCTAGGCATTGATATCATATTAAAAGCTTAAAAGACGAAATAAGGCACCACACCTCTTGCTTGTAGTTTTTGAGATGAGATGAAAGGCAATGAATTATGTTTTCTAACTGCCTATTGATTATTTATGAATCACCTATTACCTTGAGAAATTCCACCTATAAGTCAGTGAATTTATTTAAACCGAAAATCAATGCTTGATATTTAGCTGAGTTGTTGGTACATTCAAATTCCAAACAATAAGATATGAAAGTTTTTTTCTTGTTAGGGTCCATTAGAATGCATCCTGCACTGGCCCCATCTTGTGTTTTCGATCAATCATAATAAAGAGTCTAAACATAAGTTTTTACAATGTCTTTGACTAAGCTAAAAATATTTACATCTATGATACACATTTCATTTTCATTAGTCAGATTGCAAGGAAGGAGTTCTATGTATATGGTAGGAATTGAGATGGATGCGTGTGGTAGCAATCAATTTTCGATTCAAGGAAACAATTCCCCAGTATTTCATGAGCAATAATAATCGGTTCATTATAACCCTCCAATTCTGTGATTGTGTATTTCATATGTGACTTGATATTGAATTTTATCTGATTGTTCTTACCCTTATAAGGGAGCCACAAGTGAGATCAGTTTGAAGCAAAGTAGCCCTAAATCTTGTTGAACCAATCTCTAGTCACCAAAATTCCACAGGCTTCTGGTATATCTAACATTAAAATATCAATAATTTAATGTACTCATGAATCAAATGACATGCATATGAGTACATATTTTAGTTCACTGACCACTTGCATTGCACATTTTTCTAGCTGAATGATCTTAACATCAGTTAATTATGGATTTGTATCAATTTTCTTGCATACTGACAAAGGCATTATGTTAGTAGAGGCACCTGAAACCACTAAGAAATTATGAACCTTATAATTGAAAATTTCAAATGTAAGCAAGGATTTCAGTGTCTGAGATCTACAACATTAGATGCATTTACAATAGATTCACCATTCTATGTAGCCTTGGATTGGGTGACAAATGAAGCCTCCGAAGGTGTGGAATGGGATTTGCTTTTTGAAGTAGTTGGAGATAATTCTTCAATAATTAAATCTCTTTGCTCAAGTATCTAACTTATGATCCTGAAGAGTGTTACATTTTCTTGTGATTTCTTCGAGTCTTCAACAAAACTATACTCCATAGAAACCTACACACTCTTGTCCTTAGTTGAATGAAGTGAATATGTTGATAGAGAAGACTTACTAGATGCTTTGGGTGTTTTAGAATTTATTTTGGTACTCCCTAAGACACCTTTGGAAGTCTGATTACTTGTGGGATGAGATGTTGGATTCTGGTTATTCGTCTTTGGAGGGGGGATTCTTCTAAAAAAGCCTTACTTTTCTCTTCAAGACTAGGCTCAACCACTGGTCCTTTTCTCCTTAGATTGTAAGACTTAGGGGGTTAGAATTAGGGGAATTTTGAAGTCTAAAATGGGCCTCCTAAGGAAATTATAAAATACTAGTGGAAATAATAAAAAAATATTAGATTACACCATCAAATTTTAGAGGGAAAAAAGAAAAAACTACTTTTTCAACTCGTATTTTTAACTTATCTCCTTATAGTTTTACTCAAATTTCTAGGGGGAACACTTGTTGGATACACAATTTGATTCCTCATCCAAGAACTACCCATGTTGCATATTTTTGATGGACCCTGCCACACAAAAAATGAGAAATACATGAAAAACGTGATTGCAATCACGTTTTTTCATGTATTTTTCATTTTTCGTGTAGGAGGGTCCATGGAAAGTATTCAACATGGTTACTCCTTGGATGCGGAATTAAATTTTGCATCCAAAAATTACTCCAGCTCGAAATTTGAGTAAAACCTTAGGGAGATAAGTTGAAAAAGTAGTTTTATTATTTTATTGTTTTTTAATATTTTTAATTTTTTACCCAAAAATGGTGAATCATCCCCCATGGTTGACATCATCATCTTGAATCCTAATAGTTCTTATAAAGTTTATTTTGGTTGTACATTTTTCTTAGGAGGTCCATTTTAGACCTCAAAAGTTCTCTAATGTAGATTGACATTCTCTAACTAAATCTTCCCTGGTCAATTGAGTCTCATTACCTCGAATCACTTCCCCCATTAACATGGGTAACCCAGTATTGGAATCATTTTTTTTTAAATTTTTTAAATTTTTAATTTTTAAATTTTTAAATTTTATTTTATTTTATTTTATTTTATTTTTTTATTATTATTATTATTATTATTATTATTTTTTTTTTTTTTATTTATTTATTTATTTATTTATTTTTTTTTTTTTTTTTTTTCTGAGGTAGCTTATTCTTCTTCATTTGATTCATTAGGTTGTTCTTCAATTGATTGATCATTAAATGACTTATTAATTGTTAGAGTCACTCAATTTATCCATCAAGGGAAAGTCTTATCAAAATGGCTTGCTTGATGGAATGTGCAAAAGTTGTCCATTCCAAGTTCTTCAACATTGAGAATGACATTCAAACTTTGAGCAAAGTTGGCTGGTGGATTGTTGTTCCACTTAAAGAATGGCTTGAAATATTTTTTTCTTGAAGAAATTTCACTAGTGCTCTTCTTAAGATCCGACACTTATTTGTTAATTTCTTAAACGATTTAAATACACTTTCAACATCAATAACCTCCTTTTCAACGGGATCATTTGATAATGTCTGAGGATTCTTTACACTGGCCTTAGAATCGTCTTGAGTGTTGTGTAGTATGAGAGAGATCATATCTTTTTCAACCGCTAAGGCTTCAACAAAGTTTTCTTCCAATATAGTTTTCTGATCCCTTTTAACAAACATTTCAATATGAGAAGGTAGAGAAAAAATATAATAACCTTTAGTTATCGAATCATGAGGTGGTACATCAACATGAAATTTAATTAGAATTGTAGTAAAACACCGATTGAAATCTTTTACCTTTTATTTGTTACCTATCTTCAAAGCGATTAACTCTTTTAAAAATATTATTTACGCTTTCTATTCAACAAATTTCTCCAAGAAAACCTTCTTAAAATCTTCCTAATTGGTGATAGATCTTGCTAGAAGAATATGGAACCAAGTTAAAGCTTTATTTTCAAGCCTATAAGTAAATATTCTACAAGCCACATCCTCGTATTGAACATCCATCAATCTCAATGATAAGTAAAAGTTGTTAATATGACCTTCCACAGTAGTGGGCTTATCTAGATCAAACTTTGTAAGAAACTTCTCCAGATGGTGAGGCAAGGGGTGTAGAATAAATGGAATATTTAGTGCCCCTTGGGCCATCCATGCCAGTTGTTTATTACTAGCTATATCATTGTTCAAATGTTCTCTGTCACTATTAGAATCAAAACCTTCGTTCTCAATTTCAATATTCTCACCAGTTATCAATGCTTCCATGTTTTCACCAGTTATTAATTCTTCCAAGTTTTCACCTTCTAGATTTTCACCAATTGATGGTCCTTTGTTTCCTTTGTCAGAATGCCTTTCCAAATATTTTCCAAATCAACCAAAGAAGTGTTAACCAAATATTCAACAAAAATAACTCACTCTCCTCCATAACGGGTCGTTTTCCCTCTACTTGTACATTTATGTGGCAAGATAGGGGTGACTAGAAGAATTCCATGCTTCCTAGTGTATTCATGGGTAAAAGGTTTGAGATCTATTTACTTTTATTGAGATGTAGATACTTCAAGATGAGAGTTAGAAAATATGCCAACCATACAATGACAACCCTCCCAACACCAATTTTTTTTTACGAGCCAAAATGTACCATCAATGTCAAGGGGATCTCCCCAGTGCAAAATATCAATTAGACCTTACATTATTTGAGATAGGAGTCCCATTTGGTACGTGGGCCTGACTACCACCATGTTTGGTCGAAAATGGTTTGGGATGAGATGAGCAAGAGTAAATAAACTCGATAAAAGTCCTAAAAATAAATAAGCTAGAAATGTTTTATGAAATATTTTAAGAACAAGATATGAAGAATACATCAAAAACTAAAGTAACATACATGAATATTAAAGAAATATTGTAAGAAAACTTCAATTAAGATGCCTGAATAGAAAGGAAATATACATTATCAATTGCGAATTAGTTCTCAACTACCAACAATAATGAAAACATAAATCATCAAACAATTTCAACAAATATGTGAGTCTCAAATAAAAGAAAGAGTTCATTAATTTTTGACACATTAATAACAATCACATGCCATTCAATCACCACAAGATAAGTCTTACGATGCTCAAGAATACATGAGTGAACTTGCTTGCCATGGCTCAAAGAGCTTCTCAAAATTGACTGAAATATTAAATACACCATTGCACCAAGCATTCATGAGATCCAATAGTGGAAATACCAAATTCACTTGATCTCTCAAAAAAATGTACTATATTTCCTCTACAAGGTGCTCAAGGAGTCTAGAAACTAAATTCCTTTCTGACTAGCCATGAGGGTATATTTATAAAAAATGGGGTGACTCTTCACTTACCATGACCTTTTATCTTCCCTCATGATTTTTCATCTCCTATGTGAATTTTCTTTTTCTATTTCATTTGTAATTACAAATTACATGAAAACTAAAATAAAGACAATTTTCTCACGAAACTAATCTTATGATGGACAAAAGAGGAACCTAAAATTTTAGTCCTTGTGTTATGTACGTGTGCCATGCTTTGTACTCAAAGGCCATATATAATTTTTTGCTTGATAATATCCTCTTGGATCTGATTTCACACTCGAGACTGTTTGGAAATATAGTATTCTCATCCATTTTTATTTGACTTAAAAGTTCAGAGAGAAAGGTATGGAGTTTTGTCATTTCCATAATATGATATGCAATTACTTCTTTTGTGGGTTCCAAAACGTTGCATGTAACAACTTGTTTCATTGCATTTATTCTTTCTAGATTTTATTATTGAATTCCTTGTTCAAGTTTCATTTCCCCTAGTGCACCAAGGAAGCTATCCTGAAAGAATTAAACAAAGATTCCAATGCGTTGTGAAGAGGACGATATATGTTCAATATTATAGCCATTTCTCCGCCCAACTTTTCATGCGATTGAAAAATCACTCTAACCCTTTCCTTTTCTCGCTCACACCTATCCTATATTCTCCAGCTAATTCGACCTGTGCATTAGGGTATTCAAAACTCCATCCATGCATGAAATCTATTATTATTAAGGTTTATTCGAACAATTCCCCTTTTATTTTGGGTTCTTTTTGAATTACTACTAGTGAAACTACTGTCTTATGGAAGATGACAATTTGTCTGTAAACTTGTTTTGTGGATCTTTCCACCACTCGTTTCTCCTTCAAAGGAGCTACTTGGAAGTATCCTTCGTGGGAATTTTTGGATGACAAGGTTTGTATCTTTGCATTCAACATATCATTCTCCTACTGTGTAGTGGCCAAGCTCTCTTTCAACTCTTTCACTTCATTTACCAAATTTTCTACGTTCGTCTAGGTAGAAACAATTGAGGATGCAGAATTGGTGGAAGTTATTTCTATAAGATTTAATGTGGTGTTCATCACTATGTTCCTCTGTATAGTGACTGATATTGGATTTATTGGATATTTTTCTTGGCACTTCAACCATTTTTGAGATATTCTGTTTTTGAATTGATCAAATATGAAACTTGAGAGGCCCAATAATCGATCTTCTTATTCAAATGTGACTCCCATTTCTCTAGGTGGGAAATGCCCATCAGTGATAGGTGTGGGAGGAGCGAAACCTAGATTAGGTAGTATGATTTATATTTCATCTTGTTCTAGATTGTTTATGCTGGCATCCTTTTCTTCATTTTATGCTTTTTCTTTGAGAATCCTTTCTTCTTTAAGTTTCCTGGCCATTTCTTCTTCTTGTTATCTTTTATTCATTTCCTCATATTTTTTTTTTCTTTTCTTCCTCTTCCCATTTTTGCCTTGCAACCTCTAGATTTTTCTTTCTTGATTCCTCTCACTTTTTCTTTTCTTTTGGCTGCCTCTTCTTCTACTTGTCTTTTGGCAACCTCTTCTTCTTTTTTATTTTTGGCTGCCTCTTGTTCTGCTTGTCCTTTCACTTCTTGCCATTCAACTTTCTATTTCTTTAGCCTTTCCTTATTTTTAGCTTCTTGTTCATGCTTCCTCTTAAAGTGGCTTTCTTCTCTTCTGTATCCATACTTTGTGAAGATTCTTCTTCGACTTTTTTTTTGGGTTATTAGTAGGCTTAGGGTGGCCAATTATTAGGGATTCCTCAACTACTTTGATAAAATTGTAGAATTTTTTGACTTTGTATTCATATATGTCAATACCTGGAGTATATGACCAAACATACTTTATTTCTTTGCAATGTTGGGTGGAATTACCTTTTTAGTCATACCTATGAACAACGATTTCACAAAACCTGAAATGTCCTAAGTCTTTTGTATTGGGTGTGTTATGTTATTTCCATGAATATATCCATGTGCTGTTACGTTGCATCGAGCGCAACGAGGGGGGTTGGAGGAGGGGAGAAAACCTCCCCTGCTTGGGGGTTTGTAAGGGGGATACTGGCTCCATGCATGGGGTCCGTGGCAACAACCCTGGTTTATTTTTTGTTTTTTTATGTAGACCCAATAATAGTTGGGTGGACCCAAAGATGGTGGAAGGACCTACCCATGGTTTTGTGCATGGTTTTTGTACATTTTTTTGGGCATGATGGTTTTTTCCCATGGTATTGTGTAGATCCGGTCAAAGGAAAATAATGAAAAATAAATATGGTTTTCTCGAATTGGGTTCCAAGAGAAAACTTTGTGTATGTTTTCTATTTTTAAGAATTCATTTTAGGTAATTTTTGTACAGGATTAAAACCTAAATTTTTCTTTTGTTTTTTCCTATGAAATATTTCATACAATATGCTCCTATACAAAAAGGTAAGGTAGGCTATGAGCCGCTTTCTTTTCCTTTACTAGTGTGTTGGTCAATCTTGTTGTAAGGTAATATGCCACTGTTTTTGGATTTTTGGCATTAGTAGAATGGCAGGTGGCATCAAGTGTGTTTGTGTTGATGTTAATGAGGATAACATTGATTGCAACTAGGCTAACATTGATTGAAACTAGGATAAAATTGATGATCATGGTGTGTCAAGATTAGGGGTATTCCTAAGATTTGAAGGAGATTCTGCCTCAGGAGATAAACTCAAATACTGTTGGAAATGACATAGTTGGATGGTGCTTAGAAATATATTTCCAACATTATTCTTAAGTTCGTAAATGCCCTCCCGGATCATAATTTACTTCCAGTCAAATTTAGGTACCCCAAAGTCAAAGTTGTAGAGATAATGTAGGTGGAGGATCGATTTGGAGCAAGTTAAGTTTGGAAATCGGGCAGAGTTGGCGGATATTTTTGGTAGTTTCTAATACAAAGGTTCAGGCAGTTGTGGCCTTATAATGCAACTATGAAAGCAATTTCTATTAGCTATTGGTGGAGCCCATTACATCTCATCTCAGTGGAGTTTCCTTGAAAGGTTCAAAGGGTGCACAAGAGTTAAGTCCCAGGATGACTAAGCAGTAGGAGGATTTGGCTAAGTGATAGGGTTAATAGATGTGCATTGATTAGTGGAGCAAGACAATAGAGGTTTTGCCCAGGATACGTAATCCTGGGAGTTCTTCCCTGGTTGGTTCATATGTGCACGCAAGTGTTGCACCCATTATGACATTAAGTTCCATAAAAGTAAGCATTAAGTTCCTTATTAAGTGTAGGTTGGAGCTTGCAACCCAGGGAGTTGGAGTTTCCATCTAGTGGCTCTATGTTGAGAGCTTGGGGGCTGGTGTCTCCTGCAAGTGGTTGCTTGCATAAATCCATGAAGTTGGTGCTTCATGGTAAGTTGATTAGGTGTCTACACAATAAGGGAGTTGGGGCTTCCAGCTAGTGGGTATTAGCAAACATTATAAGGGAGTAGGCACTTCTTGTGAGTGGTGGATCACAAAAAATGATGTAATAGAGTAGAAGCTTCTATTTACATCATAAAACAAGATTGGTGTTTTTCCCTTTTTGGTTTACACATTAAATCTCTATGTTCCATGTGTTTGTTAACTTTATTATTGGTGTGTATGCATATGCAATGATTTATTCTTTTTCACATGTGATGATGGTGGTTTCACACATAATGAATGCCAAGATTGAATTAAAAAAACAATTTGGATAAAATTTAAAACTAGCCTTAATACTGATTCAACCCCCTTCTCAGTATTAACATTGTTTCCAACAATTTGTATTAGAGCTTCGTTCATTGAGGAACAACTTAACCAATTGAAGGTAGATCGAAAGGAATCATGGCTAATCAAGTTTTGTTAACACTAGATGGAGTTCCACTTTTGAATGGATTATATTAAGATCTATGGAGGATTAGAATGTGAGCTAGTTTAATCGCCATAAATGAAGATTTTTGGTTGTCTATAGAATATTGAGAGAAGAATGAATTTAATACATAATCCTATTAAATAATGCAACAGTAAATTCTCAACTTGATTTTTTCTTCATTAAATTGAGAAAATTCGAATTTACGCATCAAAAAACAACTTGGATGTAATTAAATTGTGTGACATGGCTTGTGTCACCCAATTTACTTAGTAATTTTTTGTTGGATGAGTTAGAGTTTAGTTAAGCTTGTGTGATTCCTAATTTTTAGTAATCAAGGTCAATTATCTCATGTTTTTTCTAGTTAAACAAGTTCTAACTATTGGAGGAACTAGTGGAAGGTCACTTGTGCAGTGGGACTTCATTCAAACTCAGTGATAAATTAGTTAACTGATAAAATAACCCAAAATAGATAGTGCATGTAGTGAATTTTAGTTCCCCAGTTGTGGTGGAGATTCCAAGGCAGTGTACATCACTTGTAGAATAGTCTTGAGTGTACATGTGCTGCATGTAGTCGGATGATCAACCTTGGGAACTGCACAATCAATTTGAGGAATTTCCTAAATAATAGGGGCCTAATTTCTTAAGGAATTGCACAAGGAAATAGGGGCTGTAGCAGAGGTAGGAATTGACTAAGTCTGGGTCAAAGCTTCTCAGTGAGAAGAGAGATAGGTTATTCATTTAAAGGTTGTGATCAATTGAGAAAATAAATTGTAATCCATCTCTATTCATCAGATTAATGCAAGTAGACATTGGGGTTTTTAGTAGATTTATTTCCCTGGAAAAAATACGATGTGCATGTGTGTTATTTCTTATTATTATTTTTCTAAATTGTGAATTAATTTCCGTAGAGTAATAGAGTAGGTTTGTGTCTTGTGATTTTGATTAAAACTTCACAATAAGTGATCCAGGTGGATTTTGGTGTCCACCAACCTATTCCACTTGGGGCCCCACCATTTCTTCTTTCATTTTTTTCAGTTTCCTTAATTGTAGCACAATTTACTATTTTTAGCAGTTTTTTCGAGTCTTGAACTTTCAGAGCCATTTTGAGGCCCTAAACGACGTTTTTTGGAAAAACCGGGAGCAACATGGAAGTTACTTTGATGTTTCTTGAATAAAATGATGTAGTCCTCAGATATATATTTCTAACGAGGTATTTTGTGCGTCAAACAAAGATCGTATGCCAAAGTAACATCCCTGGGAAGATTGGTGTACCAATTTACCCAAACGGGGCCCATAGTTTTGGCGCTTCATCTCCTAGGGTTAGGTTTTTGGATTTTTAGGATTCTAAATTGTTTCTCAATAATAAATAGGCCCTTGAGCCTCATTGTAACATAGTTTAAAGGCCTCTAGCTGCCACATTTGTTCTCAGAGATAAGCTACAAGTGCCCTAACTAGCTTATTTTCATTCTATTTGTAAGCATATTTCAGTTATTTGTTATTAATGAAATGAAGTTTTATTTATAATGCATCTATGCTTTAATGTGTATTTATGTATTTCATTATTTTTCTGCACAAATCTGGATTAGTGGTCTCAGAGCGATCTTCTCTTTCTCAATCCTTATTTGCATGTCCCCAACAAGGTCAGGGTATAAAGAGTCAGGGATCGATTTGGTTGAACCTTTGCAAGATCAACCTCACAAAATTCGATGACCACCCATGGGGGAAGAAAAGAAAGATGAGGGAGCAGGAGATCCTATCAAAATATTGCTCGAGGAGGCACTTGAGAAACAAAGGAACGCGATGATGGATAACTTTTCCTAGATCCTTCAACAACTGCCCACCGACGACGCATCTACATCCAATAGTCACTCTGGAGGCACCAATCCTTTTAAGGTACAATTAAACTTTAAAATTCTGATATTTGAGGGCCAAATATATGCAGACATCATAGTTAGATGTTTGAATCTAGTAGAAGGATATTTCTCGGTTCATGACTTTTCCGACGGGAGAAGATTATTTTTGCACTCCTCAAAGCCATCCCACATGTCAAGGACTGGTGGTAAACCTACTGTGAGAAAAAGGATGAGGGGGAACCCTCTTTGTTCTCGGCCGTGTCCACTTGGAATTATTTTCGAAATTCCATTAAGGAACAATATTATCCTGTGGGGCGCTACGAGGAAAATTACATACAATGGACTACGCTTCGGCAGAAAAGAGATCAAGATGTGCATGAGCTGATGAATATGTTCCATACCCTGCGCACAAAGTTGGGTAGTAAAGATTCAGAGAAAAATTTGGTGCTGAAGTACCGTACTTGTCTACACAGATACATTCAGGAGGAAATGGAGTTCCTCAACATCTCCTCTCTTGGTATGACATACTTGTATGCTACCAATATTGAGCTTAAATTCAAACAAAATAAGTGAGAATTTGGATATGCAAATTAAAATCAAGGGCAAGGTGCCCAAAACCATATAACAAAGGAGAAGGAAAAGGCATGGTAGCCCAAGAAGACCAGCCAAAGCCACAAGAAAAGAACAACACTGTGAAGCCGAAGAAAGACACGGGGAAATGGTGTGAGTTCCATAAGAGCTCCACTCACAACATAAGTGAGTGTCGGGTCAAGCAGTCACTGGTGGCCGAGATGAAGGCTTTTGAATTAGATGCATGATCCGAATCTGAATCAGAACCCAAAAAGGGGAATGAAAAAGGTAAGCAGATTATCGACGTGGAGCCAAACGCCACGGTTTCCACCACGAAGATCCAGAAGGAGGAACCAAAATATCTAGAGGAGAAAGAGTATCTCTTCCACTCCTAGATGTGGGTAAAGGGTTCCCCACTACAGTTCATTATCGATAGTGGGAGCTAAAAGAACCTCATTTCAACAAAGTTTGTGAAGCGGTTGGGCTTGCCGACCATATTACACCCACAGTCGTACACCATCAGGTGGCTTCACCAAAGACGAGATCTCCACCATCAACTGGCTTCACTCAACAGGGGCACCCAATGGCATATCACAGTGAGACACTGTCTGACACAGTTCGTAATTATCCCACTTATGACAAAGGTATGCATTCCATTGTGCAGGCTTGCCGAAAATGGAAGCATTACATTTTGGGGAAGGAAATGGCCATCCATATAGACCACCGACCCCTATAGTTCATATAGATGCAAGGGAAGTTGCAGAACGATCGCCATCAGAAGTGGTCCACATATATGCGACAATTTAATTTGAACATGAAGTACAAGAAGGGAAACACCAATATTGCTGTAGACTGCCTCAAATGACCACCGATTGTGGTGCTAACCACCATTCTCAACTCTTGTGGGCGCGATACTTCTGATTGGCCACTTCTCTACAAGAGCGATCTAGAATTCGGTCACATATAAAAGACACTCTTTGAAGGTGTGCAAGTTCCAAATTTTCACCTCCAGGATGCACTACTATGTCACTTGGGACACATTTTTGTTCCTTCAAGGGAGCATGCCAAGATGATTTTTGAAGCGCACTACAGCTGGTTCCCTGGGCATTTGGGGTCGAGAAAACAATGGCAATACTACAAAAGTATTTCTATTGGCCGAACCTTCGACAGTATGTTGGGAAGTACATAAGATCCTGCACTGCTTGCACTATTTCGAAACTGACCATTAAGAAGAAAGGCCTCTATACTCCGCTACCAACCCAAAGTCGACCTTTGGAATACATCTCCATGGATTACATGTTGGGCCTTCCTTCTACTATGCATGGAAACGACTATGTTTTCATGGTCGTCGACAGATTCTCGAAGATGGTCATTATGGTGGCTTGTAAGAAGAATAACACAGCAGAAGTCACTGCTAAAATCTTCTTTGAGTGAGTATGGGTGCAATTTGGGGTCTCATTTTCTATCATCTCATATCGGTACAAAAAGTTCCTCAACACATTTTGGTCCTACCTCTAGTCAATTCTGGACACCAAGCTCACCAAGTCTACAACTTTCCATCGCTAAACTGATGGCCAGACATAGGTCATCAACATGATGATTGTACACATTCTGCGCATGTAAAATTAAAATCATCCACACACATGGGATGAGATCCTACCCTATGTACAACAAAGTTATAACCAGGCTCTCCACAACTCAACCGGCCACAACCCCTTTTAGGTGGGCTTGGGATTCCAACCACTATGTCCCATTGATGTAGCCATGCCATTTACGACCACTCAGGCCGATTTAGCTTATGTATAGTCTGAAGATTATAAGGCAAATAAATTCTTTGAGAAAATTTAGCACATCTGCCAATAGGTTTATGACATATTGGACAGAGCCAATTCTAAGTACAATCGATGACATGATCAACATCAAGTGCCACACAACTTCCAGGTGGGCGACAAAGTGTGGCTACATTTTTCAGAAGGGGCGCCCTGCTGGAACCCACCGCAAGCTTCACTCGCTCTGATATGGGCTGTACACGATCACCAAGGCTATAGGGGAAAATGCCTTCGAGCTCAGTATTCCACCATTCCTTGGCCTGCACCCAGTGTTCAGTGTGGACTGCCTTTGGCCCTACTTCCCACCTCTACTAAACACCCTGACATTGCAAAAAAACTCACACCAACATAGTTAAACCGAGGAATAGGCCACCACAGATTGTATCATGGAAATTCAAATCAAGAAAAATTTCCAGCAGAAGATCCAACTGTATCGGGTTGTCAAAGCTGGCCAACTCCTGCACCAAGGCAAATGGTTCACTAGGGACCAAGTTCAGTAAAAGTTTCCTCATCTCATGGAGGAACTCAATGCAATGGGGACCATTGATTCCTAAGGGGGGGAGGAATGATCCATGTGGATATTGGTGGCCACCCACCTATTCCACTTGGGGCCCTGCCATTTCTTCTTTCAGTTTTTCAGTTTCCTTAATTATAGCACAATTTACTATTTTTAGCAGTTTTTCAGGTCATGAACTTTTGGAGCCGTTTTGAGGCCCTAAAAGACTTTTTTTTTTGGAAAAAATGGGAGAAACATGGATGTTCATGCGATGTTTCTCACATCAAAATTTTTAGTCCTAGGATAGGTATTTATAACAAGGTATTGTGCGCATCAAACTAAGATAGTATGCCAAAGTTATGTCCCCAGGAAGATTGATGTACCAATGTACCTAAATGAGGCCAATAGTTTTGGCGCTTCATCTCCTAGGGTTAGGTTTTTGGATGTTTAGGGTTTTCCATTGTTTCTCAATAATAAATAGTCCCTCGAGCTTCATTTTAACACAATTCATAGGCCTGTAGCCACCACATGTCTTCTCATAGATAAGCTACCAATGCCCTAGCTAGTTTATTTCCATTCCGTCTGTAAGCATATTTCAGTTATTTGTTATTAATGAAAATACCCTATGAAGGAAAACCTCTAGTGAAGAGGATAGTCATTTTCATCAAAACAAAAGGAGTAAAAACCTTGATTTTCTATATATACTAGTCACCTATGGTGTTGTGGTGACTTGCTTCAGTCTTGAGTAATAGACTTGGTGGAGTAGAAATATTTTTAGAGCTGGATTTTGATCCTATCTTGGAAAAAATTTGAGGGCTCTTTAGAGAAAATTTGGGCCTCATGTTTGGAGAAATTTTTGGGAAAATTTGAAAGATAATGTTATCTCCCTTGAAGAATTCTCCAAAGCACTATTGGAGAATATTGTAGAGGAGTTTTAGAGCAGTCTTTTGGAACTTGAAGAGTAATCGAGTAAGCCATTGAAGAAGAAACTTGAACAAATGGCAAGACATTATTGAAGGCACCTTTGAAGAAATTTTTTTGCAGACATATTGTTGAGAAGTTTTTAGCTGACCTTAAAATTCATCTAGAAGCCTATTGGAGACCATGATTTCATCATGAGGTGACCTTGGAGAAATTGTTTGGGTAATATGCAGAGAAGTAGTTACACCTTCTGAGATGACAAGGTTGTCATTGATGAAGTGATTTGGAGGAGGCATTGTAGAAGATAGACAAGGCTTGTTGAAGAAGAAATTGTTGGGCGGATTAATCAATCTTGCGGACAAGATCGATCTCCCTAGTACCAAAAGGTAATCTAGCAACAAACAACAAAATAAACCTATCTTTCTTTAAACATATGTGATTTACAAAAAACACTATAAAGGTGTTAAAGACTTACCGTAGATCCAATGCTTGTTCGAAGTTGTTGTCCCTCATGCACTTGAAGGAGTTATCTTCATAAAACTACAGTCACAAATAAGCAAACATTAAATAGCACCTGTAGAGTAAACATCATAAATCATGCTTATCATGGTGATCAAGGAATCCATGAAATAAACAGTTTATTAACAGCTTATTGAGAAAAATGAATTCATTTGTGTTAACTTTGAAAGAAGGAAAACCTTACAACCTTAGCCTTGATGTTGAACGGGCCTTCCTGAGGTCCGAAGCAGGAATCTCCTCTACTCTGACAAGCCTTGAACTCTTCCAAATGAGACAGATAGAGGTATGTGATCTCTCCTCACAAAAATCTCAGTTAAATGAGTCTGAATCCCAACAGCACTTAACCTCAAATAATTCTAAATCTTCAACTCCCTTTGAGGCTACCCAATGCCTCTTTTTATAGTGGAAAAGAGGAGGTTTCAGTTCCAACTATGAAGCGATAGAATCCTCCTTCAAAGGGATAAGCTCCTCACATCAAGGGGTTAGCTTCATAAGGTAAGGGATACATGAACCTCAAAAGAGCGGTTCTGCCACTGCAAGATTCTTTCTAGAGGCTTCTAGAATTTACTAAAAGTGAGGTTTTTTGAGTTTACTTGCGCCTTTTTAATATTTACAGGGGTCCGCACCTATAACACAGAGAAAGTGCGTTTAGGTACGCAGGAGTCATGAACATTAAGTGCGGGATTGCAGGAAAGATATAGAGAAAGTGTGATACCAGAGTTAAGGAGATTTTTAAGAACTTTTCTCTTACTTTAAAGGCTTGACATGAGGAACTGATGTGTTAGACTTACAAAGGAGGAAGTATGAGTGATAATGAGCTCATACACATAGCAGAATGTCAGGATGACAATTTTCAGTGCAACAGATTGCCCCCTAATGTGCAAATTCTGGAATATATGAAGCTGAAGTCTGTCATAAATGAAGAGTGTAGTACTTTACCATTTCAAGGATCATCCTGTGGACACCCCAGTCGGATTTTGTAAAAAAATTCAATGCAAAATATATATGTGTACATATCATCGCTGAGGTAGGCATTCCCATACTCAGATCAAAACTAACTAGAAACTGATTCAAACTGTTCTGATACAGGAATGCTTTTGAATACATCAACAGTATAGACATGTGTAGACACAGTATGGACGTAGCCATCTGTTTATGAATATTCCACTGTATAAATGATAACAAAATTCCTCGTAGCTTGGATGGTAGAAACTAGATCCAGGGTCTTGATTTCCGCATCTCGAACTAGTACGATTCTATCCATGTGAATGAATGTGTCGAAGTCGAACATGGTAGAAACCACTTGATTACCAGTCAATGATGTAAACTGTTAACAAGTGTGAGAGTAACCACCAATAATTCCAATGGCTCTCAAATTACTCAGTACAATCCATGAAATGTGAATGAATGAGCTGAAGTCAAACATGTCATGGAATCATTCGATCGAAGGTCAATGATGCAACTTGTTGTCGAAGGCGAGAAACTTGCCATTGAGGCATGTAGATTTCAAGGTACTGATAATTTCTAGATCAACTTCCTAGATAATGAGCTGTCGTCGATAGAAAGTGATCCGTCGTAGGCAAGCCCACAACACGAAATCATAGATCAAGTTTTGAAGAAATATATCGGCAAGGAATGACTCAAGGATGGTCAAAATGGATGACATATATTTTGCAGATGAATGGTTTATTTGAACTGTCTTCTTGAACACATAACAACACTGCAGATGGTTTGGTGACAATTGACCCAAAGATAATACCCAGAAACTGGCTGAAGACTTTCAATATGGTTTGATTAACTTTTAGGCAAAGGATTTCTAAAACCAGGTGAAAAAAAATGTCGTGTTCAAGAGTGGTTAACTGGCTTTTCGAAAAATCAAAATACAACAAACAAGTCCATTTTTCTCTCTTTTCCCCCACCATTTCTAGCAAGTACCACTTATATTTTTGACAAGCTTGAGGAGGATAACATTTGCTTGTTTATAAGCTCAACCGTTAGATGAGTCCAATTTAGTTTAAGATTCGAACCCTAAGAAGGAGTGGTTTGTTCCTGTTTAAAATTAAACATGTCCTTTACTGTTAAATTTTAATGAGTCCAGTATAGGAGAAACTCGGTGTTTTTTCAATTTTAGGGAGTCAGAAGAAAAAACTTAAGAGAACTCCATGGGGGTACTTTTTCATAAATTTAGTCTCTCAGGCTCGAAAAAGGATAAAATAATGTGAGAGAGAACTCTATTGACCGTATTTAGTCAACGTATACCTTTTTTGTAAATATTCCATTTCAGTCCGTAAAAGGGGTAAACTTATAATGAAGGGACGATCATTCATTTATTTTAATGAGTTCGAATAATCAAGTGCTCGGAAATCTTTTCATGTTTAGAGAGTCTAAAAAGGGCTTAAAAGAGGACTCCAATGTTTCGATTTTTCGTGAATTTTTGAAAGAGTCCGAAAAAGTGATAAAAGTATGCTCTTTGTTGAAAAAACGATCAATTCTCCTGAAAAATCCGATTTCTACACAAAAACTTGAAACATTACACATACATGTTTAAGATAAATAAAAATGCATTCAAAAATAACCTTTTTAAAGTGAAAAATAAACAATTTAAAAATTCATTTATTCGAAAAAAGTTATAGAAAGGACTTTTCTAACTTCATTTTTACCATTTGAGTTCAGAGTGAAAAGTAAAAGCTTTTGGGTAAAAAATTTCCTATGAAGATTCTGGAAAATCCGTCTGACGAAATCGAGAACCGTCAGCTCCAGGTAATCCACGACATCCTAGTCTTGCATTTCATCCGTTTACATTTCATTTTTAGGCTTTAGATTTCGTTTTTAAGAGAAAAATATGTTTAAAAAATTGCCCGCAGGGGTCTGCAGGTGCAACACGCGGGCCTTGTGGACCCCGAATTTTTCCAACATAGAAAAAAGTCGTGGGTCCGCACTTGCCTCACAGTGCCCATGCGTTCCTACGCACTGTGTATGAGAACAAAGTGCGGACCCCGCGCAATTAAAATTCAAACTTAAATTTCTTTAATTTCGCCCAATTTTTTTTAAATTAGATTGTTCTAATATATATTTTTATGCATTGTAGGATATACAAGATGATAATTTGGAGAGAACGTGAGCATGAAGACATAGATGACGCTGAAATGCTTCATTTTCCTAAAATGCAGGCATTAAGAGCATGCAGTTTGTATAAATTTTGGGCCATTCAGGGCATGAGGGCACAGGTAGACCTCCTAACATGGCTGGTGAACAGGTGGAACGTACAGGACCAGTGTTTCATTATTGGCAGCCACCGGCTCGAAATTGAGCTGGAGGATATCTATTTTTTGACTAGTTTTTCCAAGAGGGGCGAACAAATTTCTCTGTTTGGGACTAGGCCAGGTGGCTAGACTGTCGCTAGTCTTCGACAAGAGTTCTATAATGATCAGGAAGAGCCCCGGGACAAACGGATTGACATAAAAACTATCATCCGTCCTGAGCTTAAAGTTATTGAATTTAATGTCACCAGAATATGTGGGGGCGCAGCGTTGCATGTGGCTACCGATTCCCAAATGCGCATTGCTGTAGACTGTTTTCGAGGCACCATTTTCAACTGGTGCGCAGCTGTGTTGGCCAATGTAAAAGGCCAACAAACCAGAGAAAAGAACGGAAAGCTAAATAAATTTGGATATGGATCCATTGTAGTCACCTTTTCTCTAGAGAGGATCCCCATGTTAGCTCCGCAGAACATTCCTGTTGACGCTGGACGACCTCGAGAACCTAGGATGGTTCGTTGGGTTGCATTGATGGCCCGTCATGCTGCTGAGGGCGTCGAGGTTGTTCGATTTCCTTCTACATATTTTCGTTGGCTAGAATGCCAAATTTTTGTTATAGAGGACTTTCCATACGCCGGGATAGATTTTCGCGGCAACCGAGAGATGGCTCTCCCAGTAGGGGAACAATGGGATGAAATAGGTAAAAATCATTTTCAACAATTTCTAAGTTCTAATTTTTTTTGTATTTTAATCTTCTTGAAACTAATAACAAAAAGTTTTAAATGCAGATGTGGGCCCACGACGACCAGCTTATCTCCAGCCTTATGAGAGGAGGCATCCAACTACCGCAGCACCAGCCCCAAAGGGCCAATCAGCTGATATCCTGTCTGATTTAGAGCATCACCTAGAGTGCCTGACTCTAGAAATTCCAGAGTCTGACATAAATGATATTCCGCTCATATTACAGAGATATGTGATTGGTGTCCTAGGACCTTTTAGGAGGTTCCTATGTAGGGTGGCTCGGGCAGTGGTCTCTTACCGTGATCATCATCAGTGATAGGTTGATCGTTTTGTAGACTCATATTTTTGACCTTTTGTATTATCATTTTTGCCGATCATGAGGTGTTTCCAACCTATGATCGAAGACGATGTATATTTTTTGAAACACTTGTATACTATGATATATCACTATTTACCGGCTATCTGTGTACATATTATGAATGTTGTTTAATTTACTGTTTTGATTATTTCAAATGTCGATTTATCATACTAGAAGCAACTGCATCTGCTAATGTATTTAAATGTCTTGGAATATGCTGATATTTGATGTAATCAAATTCACATTCCAAGAGACGAACTCTTAAAAATAACCGTAATAACACTGGATTTCTAATGGCATAAACCCTGTTAAGCTGTAATACAACAAGTTCAGAATCCAACCTAACAATCAAACTTCGAATTCCAAACGATATGGATTCAGATAATAACTCAATCACTGCACTATACACTGCAATGTTATTTGTTGTTTGAACAAGGCTTACCCCATGCATAGATACTAACTCGTCAGAGGGTGAATAGATAACCCAAGTCATGGAAGAAATGTTCTGTGTAATACGACAAGCACCATCAGCAAAGCCAATGTAGGTTTGAAGAGACGTTGACATCTACAATATCAAGAGTAAAATTCAGATAAGGAGGAATAGTGAAAAAAACACACTCTAAACTAGGTACGCTTTTCTAATCTAAGACACACCAGTAGTAAATAAATCTAATATAATAAATCTCCACACCAAAATTAAGCATACTATTTTCAGATAAAGCCCATTTCTGGGTTTATCTAAAGAGACACTGTCGAAATCTATCATCTCATAGGCCCCTTTTTCCAGCTTCCACTTAACAATGAAAGGACCATGCCACATGGGCACAAATTTTCCAGCTCCTAGCTTATCGTTGGCTTGATTGTACACTAAAACTAGGTCTCCTTCTGAAAAATTATGAGGAGTAACACTTCTATCATACTGAGCTTTTATTCGTTTGACATGAGCCTCATTTTCTATTGCAAATTTTCGTTGATTCTCATCTAGCTGAGCCAAGTACAAAAAACGTTTCTCCTCTTCAGACGTAGTTTGGAGTAATTCTATGGCTAATTTCAATGACGAAATTTTGCATTCAATCGGTAACACAGCTTCCAAACCATAAACCAGTTGAAAGGGAGTGAAACCAGTTGATGTTTTTACCGAGGTCCGATATGCCCAAAGTGCTGAAAATAACATGGAATGCCAATTCGACTTATAAATACCAATAATTCGTCTGATCATAGTGACTAAAACTTTATTGATAGCTTCAACCAGACCATTAGCCTTCGAATAATATGGAGTTGAACTATCGTGGCATAGGCAAAGTTGATCTATCAGTTCAGTCATCATGATATTTCGAAAATGACTTCCATGATCTATAATAATGGCTTGAGGAACACCGAATCTAGCAATTATATGATTGAATACGAAAGTTGCAGCAGTATTGCCATCTACCGAAAATGTAGGCATCACCTCGGCCCACTTAGTAAAATAATCTACCGCTAAGATAATATACACATGCCCCTCGACCAAGTGAGGGTTACATGTAATAAATTCAATACCCCACTTTGCGAAAGGACTGACAGTAATTATAGGGTGAAGAGGAGCGGGTGGTGCACACATTTTATGATCAAAGACTTGACAATTGTGGCATTTCCGGACTGCATAGATACAATCTTTGAATAACGATGGCCAGAAATAACCAACGCACAATATATTTTGGGCTATGGCATACCCAGACATATGACCGCCACATGCCCCAAAATGGCAGTAATTTAAAACCTTCTCAACTTCTTCATGAGTAAGACAGTGTCGGAAAACAGAATCCGCTCCACGATGATAGAGTGTATCACCAATAATATTGTATTGTTGGGATTGGAAACGTATTTTCCGTCACTGAGATCGTGAGATTTCAGGCCAAAAATATTGGGTTTGGAGATAAACAATAATATCCCCATACCATGGATCAAGAGTACTGATAAGAAGCAAGGATTCGTCTGCAATGGGCTGCTCCGCCACAATTTCAGTATCAGTAGAGGGGAAATCACACATCAGTTCGGCAAAAACCAAGGATTTCTTTGCCTTGGATTTTTCAAATTCCAAGTCAAATTCCTGCAGGATAACTATCCATTTGGAATACTTGCCCCCTAGCAATTGTTTGGTTAAAATGTACATCATAGGGTTACAGTCAGAAATTACTGTGGTTTTGCATAATAAGATGTAGTGTTGAAATCTTTGGACAGCTTGAACAGCTGCCAAGGCCAATTTCTCCACATGCGTGTATTTGATCTCAGTCAGATGCAGATTTCGACTAAGATAGTAAATCACATGTTCATTGTTGAATTCGTCTTCTTGAACTAAAACCATCCCAATTGTGGAATGAGAGGCGGCGAGATACAAAATGTAGTCCTGGTTGTAATTGGGAGGATGGAATAATGATGCATGGGTCAACGCGTGTTTAAGTGCATCAAAAGATCGATTAGTGACCTCATCCCAAAAGAATGGAACGTTATGTTTCAACAACCAGGTAAAACCCTTTGTTAGCTCGGCGTAGTTAGGAATGAACCGACGTAAAAAGTTTGATTTCCCCTGCAAACTTTGGAGTTGGCGCATAGTCGAAGGAGGAGGTAGATTGACAATAACTTTGACCTTCGACAGATCAACGCGAATGCCCACTTTCGAAACAACAAATCCCAGTAAGCGACCCTACTCTACACAGAAAACAAATTTGTGTGGATTCAGTCGAATTCGATAATGCCTACATCTCATATAGATAGCTCATAAATGAGCGAGATGGTCGGCCCTACGTGATGAATGAGCAGGAAAATCATCAAGATAAGGTTGCACAATGTGATTAATGTCATGAAATGCATAAGACATAGCCCTTTGAAAAGTTTCCCCAACATTCTTCAATCCAAAGGGTAGTTTTCAATAAGAAAATGTCCCCCATGGACAAATGAAAGCTGTTTTTGGCTGATCAGCAGGGAGTATGTTTATTTGATTGTAACTGGAAAAACCATCCATAAATGAGAAAATTTCACTGCCGGCACAATCATCAATTATTTGATCGATATGGGGGGTTGAATAATTGTCTTTAGGACAAGCTCAATTATTATACCTATAATCGATACATACTCTTATCGTTCCTTGTTTTTTGTTAACAAGAACAATATTCGATACCCAATCCGTTAAAGGAATTGGATAAATGAAACCTGCACGAAGTAATTTCTCAACTTCGGCTTTGATAACAACAACTTTTCTAGGATGTATTTGACGTAAACGTTGACGGACAGGTTTGGCATCTGGGTAAGTCTTGATTTCATGTACGACAATTGACGGATCGATTCCTGGAATTTCTTCATATGGCCAGGAAAACACGTCATGGAATTCTTGAAATAGGGCTTTATAAGTTTGAATTTCATCTTCCGTACAACAAGCACCTATATGAATGTTTTCAATTATTCCTGGATTTACTGAAATGTCAATTGGAATTGTTCGAGAGATATTTTCCAAATTTAACTCAGAATCAAGATTTTGCAATGGATTCTGCGGTTCTTTGACATATTCAACCGTAAAAATAGAAGTGAAATCATCTTCAAAATGATCCAGCTCAGATAAAAATGAAGATCGGTGATGTAGATCTTCCCATGGTAAATCATCAACTGACAAAAGTTCACGAATTTTCCCATCAGTATGGATTAGATCAGGAAATGTTGTTGTGGCTGAACAAGATATAGAAAGTGATTCCTCATGGATCCCATTCATTGGATCAGTTTTGGTTGAAGAAGGGTCAGAAAGTGACTATACAACCTGATATGCAATTTCAAATGGACTCAAAGGCATTATGCCATCAAATGAATCTAACTCGGAGTCGAAAGGTACGATCCAAGGATCATCAAACATAATGTTGTTTGATGAAATCATATGAATAGTTGCGATAGAAGGCGATACGTTAGGAGGAGGAAAGGAAAAAGTTCCTAGTAAACCAGAATATTTAATCAAACCTACTCCAACATCCTTGTAAGGGATATCTGCTTTATCGACGTGCTGGATTGTTTCTATAGAGGCTGGATCAGAAGAAAAATAAGTTAACTGATCTATTGTAACGATCCTTCCTTGATGTGGAAATTTTATAAGTAGAAAGACCAAAGAAACAACAATAGTCATAGCATAAGACCAACTATGACCCAGAAGAAGGTTGTAATCTAGAGGGGCATCAACCACTTCCACATCTAGATTTACGGTTTTACCTTCAACCCCTATGGGTAAATCCTGCAAAATACGAAAAGGGTGGAAACCTAGGCCATCAAAAGCCTTTAGAATTGTCGGAGACTGATTGAGTGTAGGAGAACCAAGCGATTTCCAACACTGGATCGACATAATACACGTTGAAGCTCCCTCATCAATCACAGTAAAAAAAATCGGTCTGTTTTTGACTAATACTGGAATTTGGAAAGCCATTTGATGAGGTAGGTGAGGTGTACTATTCTATAAATCGAAGATTATTAGGTTCGATTCCTGAATATCAACAGCTCCTATGGAAGACAAAAGTAATTTACGTTGTGCTGGGCATGATTGCAGCACTTCCAAAGCTGACATTGCTGAAGGGGAAATAGCTAAGTCCTCAACAATGTTGTAATTCTGAGCAGCTCTTGCATGTGGATTGAAAGCTGATTTACGAAGAACACCTTTAGCAGGTGGTTTTATTATTAAGTTTGGATTGGGTTTCTCGATCTGTAGCGGACCAGCAACAGGAGGAGGTGTAGTTGATGTGTTTTCACTAGAAGATTCTACTTCTTTACCATCAACAAGATTCTTACTACCATAATCTTGCGATCGTGTCACAATCCTGACATGAGACATCATCATAATAGGTTCTTCTGAGGCATTCAAAGTGGAACCAATCATCTTACTATCTTGAGTGGGAAAAGGATCCTTCAAGACAGCAGGTTGTTGTGAACCTTTAACGAATTTAAAAACCTCTGCTCGATGTGGGCATTCCTTAGTAAAATGATCTTCGTCACAAATGTAACAAGGATAATGAGGCTTGCGTTTTTCATCATTGGATTCGTTTTTATCATTTTTCTCTTTTGAATTCTTTTTGTTTTTATTCTTCCCTTTCTTTTTACCACCGGATTTAGATTTAGTCGTAGATGTCTCTACGACATGAATGTCGGCAGAAATTTTGGGGGAAGACTCTCCTTTCGGGGAATCTGGTAAAGTTATAATAAGAGAAGAATTCTTTGAAGATTTCTTATTGATTTAGTATTGAATGTACCAATCATACCATCAGTGGCATGAGACCCTAAAGGAGCTGCATTTATTTGACCTTGTTTTGGAAGATCAGGGATTTTTTCATGTAAAGTACCTGACTACGTATAGACGAGGTCAAGGTACTGAGCTTGAGCAATGAATTGCTCCTCAGTAACAACTCCGACCTTAGCTACATCTTCACTGATTTTGGGTAATAATGATTTAACAAACCATTCCGCCAAAATTTGATCCGGAATGTAAACTTTCACCAGATGCCTTCTACATCGCCATTCATGAATATGATCAGAAATATATGTGGACGTGGATTGCTTTAGTGAAGTTAGTAGTTCCGTGCCATTGTCGTATCTGACAGGAAAATGAAAATGAGTCAAGAAGGCAGTTGCCAACTGATTGAAATTATTAAAGGAGCCTCATGGTAACTCAATGTACCATTTGGCGGCAAGACCAATAAGAGTTCTTTGGAAAAGACGTAAGCGAATTGAATCATCAATTATTGAATTAGACGCACACCAGAGGTGATAAGTGATAACGTAATTTTATGGATCCTCTCCTGACTTACCCTCGAATTTTGGTATATCACTGGGCAACTTATGCGACATTGGCAGCCAGTACGGATAATATAAAATTGGATCATTCGTAAGGCGTGTCAAATCAGGTAAATCCAAAGTTGCAATAAATGATAACTGACGGTTAGGGTTGCGAAAACCTTGAGTAGCCAAAGCAGTTCTAGAAGGAGGATACCCAGGATAACTGGGAATCGGATTTGCATTAGGAACTGTGTAACCTCTCGGGTAACCAGGATTAACCGAACCAAACTGGGGTTGTTGAGGTTGTTGATAAGTATAGCTAGGGTACGGTTGATACTGATAAGCTGGGTTTATTGAAACGGGACCGAATTGAAGTTGTCCCTGGTATGGTTGATATGTGAATTGCAGTTGACTTGTGACAATCGTACTTGTACCATCTTGTCCTGCAGGTATCTGGATTGAATTCTGAACTGAAGGTCCTGACTGGGGTACATAGACTTGAGGGATTTGCACGGATGCAGGGATAGAAGAAATTAGAGCTACAGATACTCTAGAAACAGGTGTTATAGGTTGAACATATGTTGCAGCGGTTGCAACAGTTTGAGGCAGAGTCTGAGGTGTACTAGGCCTAAACTGCTGAACAGAACCAGGTGCAGGAGTTTGAATAGTAGGCTGGACAGGATGCTGGGTTGGACCAGAAACCAAAGGCTGTCCAGGTTGAGAAGACAACTGCACATTAGGCTGCATAAGCTGTTGATATTGGGATGGATCCCACACTATATTCATTCTGGGGTATTGTCCCATAGAAGGTTGAACATAAGGACCATAGCCTGGTTGAACGTAGGGTTGATAAGTAAGTGGTAAATTTATGGCTCCTTGTAGAGATGATTGACCAGAAGGCAGTTGGAAACCTTGAATTGGGTACTAACCTTGAGGTTGATAACCTTGAGGCGCATACTGAAGCTGGGGTTGATAAGGACCTTGAGGAGCATATTGAGTTTGGGGTTGACCTTGGGGTATGTACTGTCCTGAAGGTTGATAACCTTGAGATATGTACTGCCCTTGAGGTTTTTCTCCAAAATAATATGATGCCACCGTTTTTCCTGGGAAAAAGTTACCTTGAGGTTGCCCCCCAGGTGGTGACTGACTGCCTGAAGGTTGCCCCTCAGGCAGTAATTGACTACCTTGAGGTTTCCCCCCAGGCAGTAACTGATTTCCCTAAAATTTTCCTCCAGGCGTTAACTAACTGCCTTGAGGGTGAGGATTCGAAATATTACCAGACATCATAAAGATTTGCTCTGCATTCGACGTTTCAGTTTTAATTCCATTAAGACCAGATGATAATACTTGTTTAATCGATCGAGGAGCTGCTCCATAGAAAGTACTAGACAGAGCCTGATATCCCGAAGGAATAGAAGGACCACCGTGTAAAACTTCTTTCGGTGTCTGGGAAAACATAGATGACTCTCCTGCCATAATAGATGAAGGATAGTAACCTCTAGGCATAGGATGAAATGGAATTCGAGGTGGAGAAAAAGAAAGACTTGGGTTTTCTAATTTTTTTGTCAAAGATAGATACCAAGCATCAGTTCGAATAGGGCTATAGAAAATAGATTCACGCTCCCTAAGATTTAAAGACTGAGAGGATTCGGGAAGAGATAACTCTTCGTCTGGATTAGTAAGCTCTTCAATAGAAATGAGGCCAGATGGAAGATATTCAGTAACAATATTTCTTACCCTAGGTGAACCTGGATCACTAGAAGTTGGTGTAATAAATCCTGAGGATGTTTCCAAAATAGAAGGTTCAGTTTCAGGCTCAGAAATTTCAGGTTCGTCAGCTAATTCACTAGAAGGAGAAATACTATCAGTAACTTCAGAAATTGAAATCGGTTCTTGAATGTGTTATGTTGTGGGTATTTGATGATTAGGATGAACAACTATAGATGAACTTCCAATTTTTTTTGATCTAATTCCACCACTACTAGATGATACTAGAACATGCAGCCCTTCAAGCTGACTTGGTGTATACTACGGGATTGTCTCGGTAATTCTGCCACGATTAAATATTAACCAATCACACGCAAACAAAGAAAATTTCAATAAAAACACCTAAAGTCTCTAAAGAAACAGACAGCTGAATCACACGCCTAAAAATATAAGAGTTCAAACCACACACAAACAGTAACTTCCTGTACTAAAAACACTAGTTGGTGATGAAATCCAACTTAGTATAAATTTAATACAGAAAGGGCGGTTGGAACAGTTACCCCGACAACCTGCTTAATGAAACAAACCGGCACAAGTTTCTTCACAAAACCATTTCATGTGAAGAGAACCCCCCAGAGAGTCCAAGTGAGTCTAGTCGATGTCTGCTCCAGGTACAGTGAGATCTTTCCTTCACCGTCACCTTAGGAAATAATCTTAAGCTTATGGACACTAAGGTTACCAACAATAACAAATACAACTGGGGGAACAGTCTACGATCCGATCCCATGCGCAAGGGCAGAGTAACAAAGCTCAATCCCCTTGAAGGCTCCTCGACATGGCCAATCTGAGGTTTACCAACAAGTGACCCCAGGCTCCTTGACAATTTTCAATCCGAGGTTTACCATTTATAATGCGTGCAAAATTTTCTATCTTTCCCAATGATACAGAATTGATTGTCTCAAAGGTTCGGACATGATCTCGTGATTAAATCCTTTAAGAGAAGCTTCCCAAATTGTACCAATTACAATTGGATTTATTTCCTACTACAATATTTATCTACTTGTTTGTTTTTACTATATTGGAGAGTTAATTACTCCCTACTCCAAGATACTAGCCTAAGCTATGTTGGTGATAAGAGCCCTAAAAATAAAAAGATTACTAGATGAATTTTAATTAAGCGTTACTTTTATGAGTTGTTCTTTAAGTCAATAGGTATGGAAATGAAACTTTTATGGTGTGAAGACTCGACTTCCAAAAACACTAAAAATGCACCTAAAAATGATAATCAATTCGTTTTTCTTTCAATGAAATTCTAGCTAAAGAAAGAGTTCGAGAATGCGATTATTTTAAGAGACAATTCTTTCTTTGAACATAAGAATAACTGGAAGAAAATATTTTTGTATTTTCAATGATAACTCAAAACGAGACAAATAATCAAATATCACAATAAAATCCTTTCACTTTCAAAAACTTGAAACTACAAAAACAACTTTCCTTCAAAAGAAATCTACAAATTTTAAAAGCACTCAAAACTACAAAACTAATTTTGAGATCTACAAACTTTAAAAATCTAATTGAATAAAAGATTTAATATTTTTTGAAGAATGTTTTACTTATTTATTCAGTAAACTAAGGATCTATTTGTCTAGAATAACAAACAAATAAAAAAATATTCAGATATGTTTTATTTATAAAAATGAAATTCAAAACATATAACAAAGTTTTTTCGAAGATTTGCAAAGAAACAAATAGATCTGTTTCTCAATAAAGGATGGATTTCACAACTAGGTCAGACTTAGCAAGAAATAAAAAAGACCAATGTAATATGAGGTATTTCAACTTCCAATCTTTGAATCACTACAAAGACCAAGTGAAAAGCAATCCAAAATGCAAAACTTCTAGAAAATCATCAAAAACACAAATACTGTTGGAACTCATTCACAAAAAGTTTTTGACAGAAACAACACCAATCTGGGCAGATACTAGAAACTCTAAATCAAATCAAAGATAAACTGGAAAAAGAAATCTGAAGTTTTTCCAAAATTTTAACAGGGTCTGCAGGCTCCTAGAAGTAACAGGTGCGGTCCCGCACTGTTTACTTAAGGAAAGTGCGAAATTTCCCACACTGTACAAAAGAAAAAGTGTAGTCCCTAGAAAAGTTCAAGAAAAACTTAAAATATTTCAAAATTTTCAAAAACAGATAAAACCTAAGCTACCCAGGAAGATATCCATCAATCAAAAACCAAGAAAAACTTTTCCTTAAATCAAAATAAAAGAGAACCAAAAACAAGAAGTTCTTTCCCCAGTGGAGTCGCCAATTTGTTGGGCGGATTAATCAATCTCGCAGACAAGATCGATCTCCCTAGTTCCAAAAGGTAATCTAGCAACAAACAACCAATTAAACCTATCTTTCTCTAAACATATGTGATTTACAAAAAACACTATAAAGGTGTTAAAGACTTACCGTAGATCCAATGCTTGTTCGAAGTTGTTGTCCCTCGTGCACTTGAAGGAGTTATCTTCATAAAATTGCAGTCACAAACAAGAAAACATTAAATAGCACCTGTATAGTAAACATCATAAATCATGCTTATCATGGTGATCAAGGAGTCCATGAAATAAACAGTTGATTAACAGCTTATTGAGAAAAATGAATTCATTTGTATCAACTTTGAAAGAAGGAAAACCTTACAACCTTAGCCTTGATGTTGAACATGCCTTCCTGGGTCCAAAGCAAGAATCTCCTCTACTCTGAAAGGCCTTGCACTCTTCCAACCGAGACAAATAGAGGTATGTGATCTCTCCTCACAAAAATCTCAGTTAAATGAGTCTGAATCCCAACAGCACTTAACCTCAAATAATTCTAAAGCTTTAACTCCCTTTGAGGCTACCCAATGCCTCTTTTTATAGTGGAAAAGAGGAGGTTTCAGTTCCAACTATGAAGAGATAGAATCCTCCTTCAAAGGGATAAGATCCTCACATCAAGGGGTTAGCTCCATAAGGTAAGGGATACATGAACCTCAAAAGAGCGGTTCTACCACCGCAAGATTCTTTCTAGAGGCTTCTAGAATTTACTAAAAGTGAGGTTTTTTGAGTTTACTTGCGCATTTTTAATCTTTATAGGGGTCCGCACCTATAACAGAGAGAAAGTGCGTTCAAGTACGCAGGAGTCATGAACATTAAGTGCGGGACCGCAGGCAAGATATAGAGAAAGTGCGATACCAGAGTTAAGGAGATTTTTAAGAACTTTTCTCTTATTTTCAAGGCTTTACATGAGAAATTGATGTGTTAGACTTGCAAAGGAGGAAGTATGAGTTATAATGAGCTCATACACATAGCAGAATGTTAGGATGACAATTTTTAGTGCAACAGAAATTGGGAGCCATGAAAAATCATCAAACTTATCTTGACGAATTAAAGCTGAGGGTTGGAGCCTCATATAGAAAAGGTTGGTGCCTTGGAATATAGGGTTGGATCCCTAGAGGATAGGAGTCCTCAAGAAACTAGGTTGGAGAATGTACTAAGAGATAGGGTTGGAGCCCTAGAAGTTGGTGCCTCAAATTTGATAAGGTTGGAGCCTTGGGAAGTCCAAGTCGGTGCTTGGAAAAATACAGGTTGGAGCCTGGGAGATTGAAGATTGTTGTCTTCATCTAGGGTTGGAGCCCTACATATTATTGTATTTAATTTTTGTAAAGAAGAGATTAAAAAAAGTATTTATTATTATTGTTCATTTTGTGTTAAAATTATAAGTGATCTAACTAGTAAAAATAAAAATTGAAAGTAAATATTTATTTTAAAGAGAGAATCCATACAGGTAAAATTAATAAAAACTCATAAACAGGTTGTTCCTCTCCTCTATAATGAATATTTATTCACCCCCCCTCTTAGTATTTCCAACATGCATTGGAGGACAATGGATTTCTAGAATACATCAAGACACATGTTGCAAAACCAATTAAATCTGATGCCCAGAACCTTGCTCAGTGGAAGAAATATGTCGCTGATCCAAGTGGATATTGGTGGTCACCCACCTATTCCACTTGGGGCTCCACCATTGTCTCTTTCAGTTTTTCAGTTTCGGCACAATTTACTATTTTTAGCAGTTTTTCGGGTCCTAAACTTCCGGAGCCGTTTTGAGGCCCTAAACGATGTTTTTTGGGAAAACGGATAGCAACATGGGTACATGGACCAATGTTGCTCATTACAAATTTGTAATCCTCGGATAGATATTTCTAATGAGGTATGGTACGCGTCAAACGGAGATCGTATGCCAAAGTTAAGCCCCTGGGAAGTTGAAACACCAATTTACCCAAACGGGGCCCATAGTTTTGGCGCTTCATCTCCTAGGGTTAGGGTTTTTGCTGTTTAGGATTTCCCATTGTTTCTAAATAATAAATATGCCCTCGAGCCTCATTGTAACTCAGTTCAGAGGCCTGTAGCCGCCACATCTCTTCTTAGAGATAGCTACCAGCGCCCTAGCTAGTTTTATTTCCATTCTATCTGTAAGCAAATTTCAGTTCTTTGATATTAATGAAATGAAGTATTATTTCCACTGCATCGCTGTATTTCTGTTTATATGTTTATTCTGTTGCGTTCCTGCATAAATCCGGATCAGTGGTATCAGAGGGGTCTGCTTTTTCTCGATCCTTCTTTGCATGTCCCCAACGAGGTCGGGGTATAAGGAGCTAGGGCTTGATCTGGTGGAACCTTTGCAAGATCAACCTCGCAAACCTCGATGGACGCCCATGGGGGACGAAAAGAAAGATGAGGGAGCAGGAGATCCTATCAAAATATTGCTCGAGGAGGCCCTCGAAAGACAAAGGAACGTGATGATGGATAAATTTGCTCAGATCCTTCAACGGCTACCCACCGGCGGCGCATCTGCATCCAGCAGCCACTCTGGAGGCGCGACTCCTTTAAAGGTACAAGTAAATTTTGACATTCCCATATTTGAGGGTCAAATAGACGCAGATGCCGTAGATAGATGGTTGAATCTGTTAGAAGGATATTTCTCGGTTCATGACATTTCAGACCGGGAGAAGATTATTTTTGCACTCCTCAAAGCTACCCCCCATGTTAAGGACTGGTGGGAAACCTACTGTGAGAACAAGGACCAGACAGAACCCTCTCTGTTCTCGGCCATACCAACTTGGAATTCTTTCCGAGACGCCGTCAAGGAACAATACTATCCTGTGGGGAGCTATGAGGACAAGTACATCCAATGGACCACGCTGCGACAACAAAGGGATCAAGATGTGCACGAGCTGACGAATCTGTTCCACACCCTGCGCACAAAGTTGGGTATCAAAGATTCAGAGAAACATTTGGTGCTAAAGTATCGCAGTTGTCTGCACAGATACATTCAGGAGGAAATGGAGTTCCTCGACATCTCCTCGCTTGGTACGGCATACCGGTATGCTGCCAAGATTGAGCAGAAATTCAAACAGAAGAAGCGAGACTTTGGATCTGCGAATCAAAAGCAAAGGAAAGGTGCTTCCAAACCGCAGAACAAAGGACAGAGCCAAGGCATGGCGGTTAAAGACAACCCGTCGAAGCCACAAGAAAGAACATCACCGCAAAGCCAAAGGACACAGGAAAGTGGTTTGAGTTCCATAAGAGCTCTACTCACAACACAAGTGAGTGTCGGGCCAAGCAGTCGCTAGTGGCCAAGATGAGGGCTTCTGAGTCAGATGCATGCTCCGACTCCGAATCAGAACCTGAAAAGGGGAATGAAAAAGGGAAACAGATTATTGATGCGGAGCCCAACGCCACTGTTGCCACTACAAAGGTCCAGAAGGAGGAACCGGAAGATCCGGAGGAGGAGGAACGTCTCTTCCACTCCCAGATGTGGGTAAAGGGCTCCCCTGTACAGTTCATTGTCGACAATGGGAGCCAAAAGAACCTCATTTCAGCAGACGCCGTGAAGCGGTTGGGCTTGCCAACCACAACTCACCCACATCCATACACCATCGGGTGGCTTCACCAAGGACGAGATCTCCGCGTCAGCCAGCAGTGCCGCCTTCCCTATAGCATCAAGCCCTTCACGGATGAGGTATTATGTGACGTTGCTCCTATTGATGTTTCTGATGTATTATTAGGACAACCATACTTGTGGAAGCGTCATGCGGTGTATGAGTCTCGACCTCATGCTGTTATTATTACTTTGGGAAATAAGTTGTACAGGATACCAGAGGTACCACCTCCTACGACTATCTCTTTGGTTACTGCAAAACAATGTAGTAAGCTCATTTCCCAGACCAGGAAATTTGTTTTCCTGATGATCCGCCCCCAGGGCAAGAAGAAGAATGTGGCCACGACCTCCAGACAGGGCCCCTCTGCACGACAACAACAAATGGATAAGGTCGTGGAGGAGTACGGGGACATCTTCACCTCACCCACAGGGGTTCCTCTGCACTGCCAGGTCAAGCACCCGATTGATCTGACCCCGGGTGCGCCACTACCCAATGGACTGATCTATCGACGCTCTGTTCTGGAAAATGATGAAATCAAGAGGCAGATTCAGGAGCTGTTGCAGAAAGGTCACATCAGACCAAGTTCATCGCCATGTGGGAGCCCGATCGTGTTGGTACAGAAAAAGGATGGGACGTGGAGACTCTGTATTGACTATCGGGCGCTGAACAAGATCACTGTCCGGAATAGGTACCCAATCCCACGGATTGATGACCTTCTGGACCAACTCCAAGGTGCAAAATATTTCAGTAAGATCGACCTGAAGTCTGGGTATCACCAGGTACCAATTGAACCCTCAGATGTGTGGAAGACTGCCTTCAAAGCTAAGGAAGGCCTTTTTGAATGGCTGGTCATGCCTTTCGGGTTGACGAATGCTCCCGCAACCTTCATGAGGATGATGGACGACATCTTGCGGCCATTCACCAACTCATTCGTAGTGGTGTACTTGGATGACATTCTGATCTTCAGCAGGACTTGGGAAGAGCACCTTCATCACATCCGACAAGTCCTCCAAACACTGCGGCAACACAAGTTGTGTGCCAATTTGGAGAAGTGCACGTTTGGCATGACCCAGGTTCAATATCTGGGATACATTATTGATGAAAGGGGGTGCATGTGGATCCAGCCAAGATCCAAGTCATTTGGGATTGGCCAGCCCCAACCACTATAACAGAGCTTCGCAGCTTTCTGGGTCTTGCTAATTTCTATCGGAGGTTCGTGTTGGGATTATCTCATATCACTTGGCCCTTGAGTCAAGTTACCAAGGGAGGAGCGAGAGAAATTTTTTTTTGGTCGGAACCTCAACAGAAGGTGTTCACAGAACTGAAAAACCGCCTCTGTTCTGCCCGAGTGCTCACTTTACCAGACTTGCAACAGCCATTTGAGATCGAGACAGATGCCTCTGACTATGCTATTGGGGCAGTTCTTACTCAACAGGGACATCCAGTGGCATTTCACGGTGAGACATTGTCTGACACAGTTCGCAAGTACCCCACATATGACAAAGAAATGTACTCCATTGTGCAAGCTTGTCGACAATGGAAGCATTACATTTTGGGGAAGGAAACAATCATCCACAGAGACCACAGGCCCCTGCAGTTCATACAGACACAAGGGAAGTTGCAGAATGATCGCCATCAGAAGTGGTCTACATATCTGCAACAGTTTCATTTGAACATCAAGTATAAGAAGGGTAGCACCAATCATGTTGCAGACTGCCTCAGCCGACCACCGATCGTGGCACTCACCACTGTGCTCAACTCTTGTGGGCACGAGACTTCTAATTGGCCGCTTCTCTATGAGAGTGACCCAGAATTCGGCCAAACTTACAAGGCACTCTTGGGGGGTACGCAAGTTCCAAATTTTCACCTCCAAGATGCACTTTTATGTCACATGGGACACCTTTGTGTTCCTTCAAGCGAGCGTGCCAAGATGATATGGGAAGCACACTACCGTCGAGTCGCTGGGCATTTCGAGATTGAGAAAATAGTAGCAATCCTGCAGAAGTATTTCTACTGGCCGAACCTTCGAAAGGATGTCGAGAAGCACATCGGATCCTGCATTGCTTGTGCCATTTCCAAACCGTCCATCAATAAGCAAGGCCTATATACTCCTCTACCTACCCCTAGTCAACCTTGGGAATCCATCTCCATGGATTACATGTCAGGCCTGCCTTCTACTAAGCAGGGAAATGACTATGTTTTCGTGGTCGTCGATAGATTCTCGAAGATGGCTATTATGGCGGCCTGCAAGAAGAATATCACAGCAGAAGCCACTGCTAAACTCTTCTTTGAACGAGTGTGGGTGCACTTTGGGATCCCACAGTCTATCATATCAGATCGGGATAGCAGGTTCCTCAGCACATTTTGGTCCAGCCTCTGGTCAATGTTCGATACCAAGCTCACCAAGTCCACAGCTTTCCATCCCCAAACAGATGGCCAGACAGAGGTCGTCAACAGAATGATTGTACACATTCTGCGCATGTACAATTCAAAGCATCCACGCACATGGGACGAGAGCCTCCCTTATGTACAACATAGTTGTAATCGGGCTCTCCACAGTTCAATCGGCCATAGCCCCTTTCAGGTGGGCTTGGGATTCCAGCCACTATGTCCCATTGACGTAGCCATGCCATTTGCAGCTGCTCAGGCCAATTCAGCTCATGTCCAGTCTGAAGTTGACAAAGCCAGCAGCTTCATCGAGCGCATTCAACACATCCGCCAATAGGTTCATGATATATTGGACAGAGCCAATGCCAAGTACAAACAACGCCATGATCAACACCGGGTGCCACACAACTTCCAGGTGGGTGACAAAGTATGGCTACATTTGCAGAAGGAGCGCCTCACTGGACCCCACCGCAAGCTTCGCCCGCTCCGATACGGGCCGTACACCATCACCAAGGCTGTAGGGAACAATGCCTTCGAGCTCAGTATTCCACCATTCCTTGATCTGCACCCAGTCTTCAATGTGGATCGCCTTCGTCCTTACTTCCCACCTCTATTGGACACCTCGGACATTGCAGAACAACTCACACCAACAGAGTTAAATCCAGACTGCATGGAACAGGCCACCATAGATTGTATCATGGACATGCAGATCAAGAACACTCGCCAACAGAAGATCCAATTATATCGGGTTGTCAAAGCTGGCCAACTCCTGCACCAAGGAAAGTGGTTCACCAGGGACCAAGTTCAGCAGAAATTTCCTCATATCATGGAGGAACTTAACGCAATGGGGACCATTGCTTCTTAAGGGGGGAGGAATGATCCAGGTGGATATTGGTGGTCACCCGCCTATTCCACTTGGGGCTCCACCATTGTCTCTTTCAGTTTTTCAGTTTCGGCACAGTTTACTATTTTTAGTAGTTTTTTCGGGTCCTAAACTTCCGGAGCCGTTTTGAGGCCATAAACGACGTTTTTTGGGAAAATGGAGAGCAACATGGGTACATGGACCAATGTTGCTAGTTACAAATTTTTAATCCTCGAATAGATATTTCTAACGAGGTATGGTACACGTCAAACGAAGATCGTATGCCAAAGTTACGCCCCTCGGAAGTTGAAACACCAATTTACCCAAATGGGGCCCATAGTTTTGGCACTTCATCTCCTAGGGTTAGGGTTTTGGCTGTTTAGGATTTCCAATTGTTTCTAAATAATAAATAGGCCCTCGAGCCTCATTGTAACTCAGTTCAGAGGCCTGTAGCCACCACATCTCTTCTCAGAGATAGCTACCAGCGCCCTAGCTAGTTTTATTTCCATTCTGTCTGTAAGCAAATTTCAGTTCTTTGATATTAATGAAATGAAGTATTATTTCCACTGCATCGCTGTATTTCTATTTATATGTTTATTCTGTTGCGTTCCTGCATAAATCCGGATCAGTCGCCAAGGTGAGGAGAATAATATTAGAGGGAGTATGGGATCAAATTGTCACCGATATTCATGGGAAATAAACTTCATATGAAATGTGGCAGGTACTAACAAATATGTTCTAGAATAACAATGACCATAGGAAATTGGCGCTCAAGGATAAACTTCGAAATATCAAGATTCAAAAGAATGACACTATTCAGTAGTATTCGAGTAGGTTCACACAATTTTGTGAACATATTGCAGGAGTTGGTGTTATTGTTTAAGATGATGATTTGGTAATCCTATCCCTTCTAGGCCTTTCTAAGAGATAGCATAGTGTAATACCCTCCTCCCACATGTACCCAAGTAATCTACCAACAAGGGTAAACATGCAATGAGAGGCTACTATGATGAGATTCAACCTCCTTGGTGACCTTAAGGAATTAGAATCGACAAAAAATATCACATAGACCTTGTACATCAACAATAACACCCCCAATATCCAACCCAACCATTTAGGCATCCTGCCCCTGGGTCCCACTGATATTTTGAGCTCTTAGACCTCTGGACACATGCACAACCCTGTATGCCTACATTTGAGAGGCTCTGGACGCATGCACAAGCCTTCATTCATGTGTTTGGGAGTCTCTGGACGCATGCACACGCCTACATGGCTGCATCAAGGGACTATTTCTGGTAGTGCTGTGCTAGAGTCTACAGAAATTAAGGCACCTTTCAAGACTAGAATTATGGCCACTGTCCAGAACTTATTGTAACTTACAAAATCCATTAAAAAAAAGATGAAAAGGCTAATAAACCAAAAAATATCTCTAGGACTAATCTTGATCATCCCCAACCAGGACTGACATTTTTTTAAACACTTGGCATCAAATGCAATTTACAAGTCTAAAATACAAATCTAAGCATAGGGGTCTCATAGTTATCTGAGAATCACTAAGAAGCATTGTTACCTTACACCATTATTTCCAATATCATTTTTTAGGTCATAGATACATCAATAATTAATATACAAATAAAAACATGAGAAGAGACATACATCATCACTGTCATAATACATGCTTATAACCAGAATAATAACAACATAAATCTCAAGGATACAATAGCCATATAATCCACATATAAACCAATACATTTAGACACAAAATACCAAGGAAATTAAATTCTCATTGATGAATGTAAAATCCAACTGGAGATGGGTCTACCATGTTCCACTCGACCATAGAATGGCTGAGCCCAATATCTATTTAACCAATCACCCTCGTGCCATATTCCAAGCATGAATATGGGACTCAAATCAAAAGAACCAAACATGGCATCCTGAGGCTAAAACACCTTAGACTCATCTATTTAAATCAGTATTTACCGTGATCCACACCAGATCACTAGGCCAACACAAACATGGATACCATAGGATTTCTCCATCTACACCGTGAGGAATTTTCCTTTATCCTAGTTTCTCAGGATTTACCGCAATCCACATTTAGAATCAAGGATCAGTAGGCCCTAAACCGAGACATGCTCTCCAATATTTATTGTATATCCCAACCTGGGATTCCTATGCCCGATGGAGATCCCTGACCTCTCAGGATTTACCGCAATCCAAATCCGGATCACTAGGCCATAAAATGAGGAAACACATAAATCGGTTCTATGTCATATGATTCAGAGATCTACCTCACTCAGCTTCAAATCCATTCGACAATCCAACTAAACCAAAACATGAGAACTCCACAACACCATGGCTATACAAAAATGGAAAGGCTAGGCTAAAAACATTGTCACACCTGGAAAAACCCATGCCATGACAGGAAAGAACCACATGCAATACAATGCATGCCAAATCTAGAAAGGAAAACACACATGCAAATCAATACCTGTAAAGAATATTGTTGTAGTAGCCTAATTCCGGCTCCTCCTTACTTTCTTCCTCCTTCTTCCTAATTTCTTGCCTTTCTTGCTCTAGTGCTCCAAGAAAATATAAGCGTCAAAGTGTGTAAGAGAGAGAGAGAATAATGAGAGAGCTTCAAAACTGAACTGACAAAATTTTGAACCAACAAGAAGCTTGCCAAATGATCCTCATAAGATTTTTTTATCAATGATGCCTCTAATTTCTTCATTTTCCTCCTCACATGCAACGTATGACCTTTCACCTTCATTTTCTCCTATTTTCCATTATTTTCATAAATAAATGTGCCAAATATGCCATTTTTCCTTTCCAAAGCCTTTGTCAATTTCCTTTAGCCATAATAACCGAAATGAACACCCACTAGGATGTTTTTCCCAACATTTAGCATGGAACAAGTGTACCATCAATTGTGGTTATTATTTTTATCTTTTTTTACATGGAATTTTCACTAGGGCTATTGCATAACCCACCCCCTTGGTAGAACACCATCCTCAGTGTTCAATGACACTTACAACCAGGAAACAACGGAAAATAAAACATACTGCCTATGGATATTTATAACAAAACTCTTTGTAGTATTTTCAATGAATAACTTGCTCAAAATAAAAAAACCACCAGGAAAATAATTTCATGTACAAGATATTTATAACACAACTCATTAGGATATCTACAATAACAACCACATATACATTTTCTCAACTAGCAAAAAAAAGATACGATTCCTGTAGCAGTAACAAGGGAATCTAGAGGCTCACACCTCTACCCTCAAAGTAGCAGTTACTTCCCAGGAAGTACAGAAACCACTGTCATAGTCAGAGCCTGCATCCAATGTCCAATGCTACAATCTTGTGCTAATATACCCTTAGTTAACATTTACCGGATCATTGTTGCAGGGTACACTCCCAATGTGCATCTGATTCCATTTGGAAATTCTAATGACCAAAACAAGTCCATCCACAAATTTCCCTTCTCTGCTACATAGTCCTTGGGGAAATCCGGTCATCCCCTTCTGTGTAGTCACACACCTTCCAAGTTCCACTGGCAACCCCATCCTGGGAAGTCCATCCTTTGGTAAGGCTTCCTCGCATCGGAAAAAATATAAAAAAAGGCATATCCTTTCCTCAAAACCATCATACCATTCATAACATTCTCATGGATATCAATGGAAACTATTGGGTACCATTGTCCCACAATGGCCTTGCTCCTAAAGTGCTTTACCATCATACTGCTGCATGGTCCAATTCCTTTTGTTGACGCTGCTAGTTCTTGTAGTTAGTTTCAACCATCCAACCGAGAGTTTCTGTGCTTCCTGTACCAAGCACATAACTTCCATTATATTCAAAATAAATTGAAATGAATTCACATCATACCTCATTGGTAGCTCGTCAATAAGGTACACTTGAAATTATTTTCACTTCCCGTCACAACAAGTCAAACCAGATGTTTCATCAAATCATCATGTAGAAACATATCACATCATGTTAGTTCAAAACACAACCATCGTAGATCAAAAGCATAAATCACATGTGCCCATCATAAACCAGAATCATAAATCACATGTAATCATCATAGACCAGAATCATAAATCACATGCATAATAAAACTGAAATAAAATACTTATACTTATCATTCATTGGTCCTTACTTTGCCTTCGTTCTTTTGTACACACACCGTATCTGTTTCCACACCCGTCAAGAACCTAATGCCCTTTCTTCTCTTTAAATACACACATATACATTCAAAAAAGGTGTACAAAACCACATAATACAGACACCCACACTAGCATACGGCACATACACCTACACCTGGTGTACAATACAACACACTAGATACACCTACATCCAATGTACAACACAACACAATACATATACATATACATAGTACCACACAATGAAAACACATGTCATGATACCACGACTACACCATGTACATACATAGTACCACATGCCCTCAACACAACATGTATGACATGCACACAATACCACATGTATACCAGTATCATATGCACAATATGTACACAATACCATCTATGCACAACACTACCTACACAATGTGTGCACAACATCACGTGTATACGACACCACCTGCACAACGTGTACACAATGGAAAATGCACACCACACCACTTGTAAAATGTGCACATAATACCGCATGTACACAATACCACATGCATGACATGTACACGATACCACATGTACACATCACCACATGCATGACACGTACATGACAACACCTACACACAACACCACATGTAAAACATGTACGCAATGCCACACGTAAAATCATGCACACAACACCATATCTACATAACACCATATTTACAACACGCACACAACACCATATGTAAATAGCACTTCATATGAAATATACATACAACACCATAGGTACACAATACTAGATATGTTACATGTACACATCACCATAGGTACAATCAATGAATATACAACATGCACAACATATACAAAAAAATAGTACTGAACATCCATAGACAACACACTAACCCCACAAGGGACCTTGCTTGTAGTGTCTTTCCACTATCCATGCCTATCATAACATGCTGCATATCACACTACTTTCACTTCTATGATGTACCCCTCATTATTACCTATCCATAACATAAAAATAGGGATAATACAAGCATATAATATCAATTCATGTCCACATGATACTCACTTCATAGATATGTCAGGGTTACTCTTCTCACTTGATTCCTCATAATACCAAGAACCTATTCATGCCATTCACCTGCATAATCATTCATCCATAAGAAATATCATTGAAAACCCTGTCATACAGTGACATAAATACATACATACATACATATATATAATAATTAGCATAAAAAAGTCAAGGTAATGTCAGAAAACGACATACATACACACATATACACATAATTATTAGCTTCAAGATCCATGATGACCCTACCAGACATGACATACATACATACATACATGTATACATATATAAACATCAACATAATCATGATCACAAAACAATTGCTAGATATCATAAGGTCTAGGTTAAGAGAACTTCCTTTATTCATGCACATCATGCACAACATTGAGAGCAACAATTCCCAACATAACCAAGGCATCTAATACCTTAGATCCATTCAATTTACCTTTCATGTTACCTTTCTTGTGATCGTTTTTCCACCATCCATTTACCTCAATGGACCCAACTAATCCAACCGAATATCATATTATTACTTTTCGCTATGCTTACTCATGCATTGAGCTTCACCCATGTCCTTTATTACATGTTGGGTACCCCACAGCTCTCCCTGAGCTCCATTATGTTTCCTCTTTCCCGAACCAATTCCCAAGACTCTTGATACATAAAATTAAAGCACAAGAAGTAAAATAAGAAGACCATGGAAAACCAAAATCAATACGACCGCAAAAAAAAGTGGTATGGCCATACAATAAACATAAACAAAGCCACAAATAAAGCACAACAAACCATAAAATACCAAAAGAACAAGACTGGAAACAAACATCATGAATCAATCTGCATGGGTCCCCAGTGCTTCTGAAGGAAAAATAAACCCGATCCTTCTCCAAGATTTCATGGAAGTATATTTCCATGCAATCCCCCTACATCATATTTCCATAACCACATAAATTTTAGTGCATAAATACATATAACAATATACCAGTTATCTTACCTTTTTATGCTAAGCACATTGTCTTGTAACTAAACACATAAACCTCTCAAGGAACTCCAATTCATTGATGAATCCATCCATAGATGGAAACTAGTTTTTATATTTGTCAAATAATGTTTACAAATATATAATATATCTACATAATGTTAGACAAATTCAAGGTTAAGAAGACTTATTGTTTCCATGCAAAGTGCTCATTTGTTTAGAATTACGGTTTCCAAACATAGCCCAAGGAATTCTTACCCAATTCCTTTCTTTTACCATTTACCTTGCTACAATTGAGTCTTAATGCATGATATCAAATCACCCATATATTATTTATATAAACAATTCAATGGTTACCTTGTTATGCTAATACCAAGCATGTTGCCATGGAACTATTCGCACATGTCAATCACATGTTCCAAATATCAAGACATCATACCTATTAATTAAAATCAACCTATACCACAACTAACAACCATGCCATAATCATCTAGTAGTTGAAATCACAATACTACAACTATCAACTACTTATCCTCAAGTACACATCAGTTATCTCAACACATATTGTGTTAGTACAACAATCTTAAAACCAAATAATTTATTCTTGCAATCGTGTAGACACATACCCATATCATGCGATTAATTGAACACTCAACAATAATTAGACAACATAATATACATTAATACTCAAATGCCAAATATATTACACAATCAAAATTTCAAGTACAAAGTAGATGACATAAGCAAGCTCATACCTTAATGTATCTTAGGGGAGGTTATCTTATCTACACAATCAATCTATATTAGCATGGTATAAATTCACAACACATCAAATAAAATCCTAAATAAGGTCATGATATCCATAATATTAACTAGATAGCATGTTCACATCATAGAGTCATAAACAAATGCCATTCACGCAAAAAATCACACATGCACAATCGACCTAGATTAGTATGGCATAATATCACAAATAAGTTGACTCATACCTGAATTTCATAACCCTAACCATCTACCTATGCCAATCCAATTTAGCATGGTACATATAACATCAAGATATTAATGCTATAACCCTAATCATCAAGTTAAATAACATATAAAAACAATAAGTAAACATATAAAATTCTCATCAACAACATATACAATAATCTTTGAGCTATCTAAAACTTAACATATAACATGCTCATCAACAATATATAAGATAATCATTGAGCTAAATACAAGTTAACATATAACATATTCATCAACAAAATACAACATAGTCATTGAGTTAATACCATGCTTGACTAGCCAATGAATGTACATATGATCACACTAATTAAATAACATATATCATGTATCTAACCATAAAATCAATAGAATGAAAGGCATACACATAACCATAATGTATATGACTATGCTGATCAAATAGAATTTATCAGACATGTAACCAAAATAAAAATGGAATGAAAAATATATGAGTAACCTTAATGCTTACAACAACCATGAATCACATACCTGCATGCAAAAAATACAAACTTGTATTACAATATGCTCTTACCCCAAATTCCATTGTTGCAACATCACTTCAATGATCTACATCTCCTACTCTATCTCAACCAAAACATTAACATCATAACATACCAAGATCATCATGATGAACTAATTGCATACAATAACCTTATGCATAAAAAAATTCACCATGAAAATGCATGCATAACAACATATAAACACCGACATGAATAACAAATTCATATGCATGGGATACATTCACGACGACACATCACAACAACACCATCAAACTTCACATGAAAACATCAATACAACCATGATTAACACACTTCCCATCTAGTCAGAGGGTTGAACCATGCTCTAATACCACCTGTGTAGTCAATTTAGCGTCCTAAATTGCTAACATAAATTATCAACAAGGGCTAGTAAACTGATGAAGTGTGGTGCACTATATGTGCTTAAGTGACCTCTTCCTTACTTCGTTGTATGTGTTTTTCTTATTTTTTTTGGGAACAGAAATGTAATCTACCTCCGGAGTACTCTCACTAAATTAACATGCAACTAGTCTATGGAATTCTACAGCCCTTCTTGTTCATGATGAATGATATTTTGGAAGAGTTTGTAAAACAGTCCTGGCTGTATTATCCAATGCAATTGAAAATAAACGTAACAATGAAAGAAAATGCAACTAAAATATAAGACACCACAGCTATTTCTTACTCATTGTTATGATATTTTGGAAGAGCTTTGTAAGAGTAAGAATGGCTATGCCACTTAGTGTAAACAAGCACTAAAACCTACAATACCACATTTATGCCTTATTCATCATAATGATATTTTGGAAGAGTTTATTAGAATAAGTCTAACTGTGATAATTAACAAAAGGAATTGCAACTAAAAATGCTAATTAACTCAACATAATACAACCAAATCTTTTCCATCTAATAATGATATTTTGGAAGAGCATTTTAAGAAAAAGAATGATTGTAAGATAATGAGGATCTTTTTAATCTAATTGCAAAACAGAGAATGCTAATTAACTCAATATAATACAACCAAATCTTTTCCATCTAATAATGATATTTTGGAAGAGCATTTTAAGAAAAAGAATGATTGTAAGATAATGAGGATCTTTTAATCTAATTGCAAAACAGAAAATGTTAATTAACTCAATATAATACAACCAAATCTTTTCCATCTAATAATGATATTTTGGAAGAGCGTTTTAAGAAAAAGAATGATTGTAAGATAATGAAGATCTTTTAATCTAATTGCAAAACAGAAAACGCTAATTAACTCAATATAATACAACCAAATCTTTTCCATCTAATAATGATATTTTGGAAGAGCATTTTAAGAAAAAGAATGATTGTAAGATAATGATGATCTTTTAATCTAATTGCAAAATAGAAAATGCTAATTAACTCAATATAATACAACCGAATCTTTTCCATCTAATAATGATATTTTGGAAGAGCGTTTTAAGAAAAAGAATGATTGTAAGATAATGAGGATCTTTTAATCTAATTGCAAAACATGAATTAAAAGCTACTTATCTAGAAAGCATATTGAAGCCTCCTTGGATAGCAGGGGCCCTCTGCTACCAATTTGGTGAAGTCTTTCAACTCCTTAAAGTTGTAATCAAAACAACATCAAAGAACTGAATTTCTCTATTGAAAATCTCACAAATCTACATCCCATTCCATCTTGAACTTTGTTACAAAATACTCCTATTTTCTCCTACTTCTTCATTACTTCTTCATTAACCATGATAGGAGAAAGCTTCTCCTATTTATACAAAATATGAGGAGTCATCTCATTAATGAGAGTCCATGAATCTCTCCCTCCAACTCTAGAGTTACAATCAAAATAGGAAATGATAAGACACATGTCTTTCTAGAATTTCAACACAACTTAAGAAAGGAGACACATATCCTCTTAGAGTTTCAATACAACAAGTAAGTGAGACACATATCCTCTTAGAGTTTCAATACAACAAGGAAGTGAGACACATGTTCTCATAATCCCATGATCTTCTCCAACCAAATTCGAATTTGGCCTTAGAGTGCCACATAAGGGTCTTCTAGAAGTCTCCTTTTTGACCTACACATGTCACAAAACTCACAACACATACATAGATATATGAAACTATTTTAATTTTCTAGTTTCTAATCATAAATTCACTTTAAATACATAAAATAAATAACTTTGGAAAACAAGGATCCTAACCCATATATTTATGAAAAATGGTTACTTGATGTAGGGCTTTAGGTCAGATGGCTATGAAATAGCTAGATGGTTATGACATAATGGAAATATGTATGAATATGGAAAACACTTTTAAGACTCAACACCACCTTTTAACACCCTCCTCCCACATCTACCCAAGTAACTGACCAATCAGGGTAAACATGCGACGAGAGGGTTCTATGATGAGATTCAACCTCCTAGGTGACCTTAAGGAAGTGTAGTGATATAAAGACATGATACACACCTTGTACATCAACAATAACACCCCCAAGTGACAACCCAACCATTCAGGCATCCTACCCATGGGTTCCATTGATCTTTTGAGCTTTTATACCTCTGGATGCTTGCACAAGCCTGCATGTATGCGTTTGGGAGGCTTTGGATGCATGTAAAAGCCTACATTCCTATTTTTGGGAGGCTCTAGACACATGCAAAAGCCTACATTCCTGCATCGAGGGACTATTTCCAATAGTGCTGTGCTCGAGTTCGCAGAAATTAAGGCACTTTTCAAGCCCAGAATTCCGGCCACTGCCCAAAATTTTTTGTAACTTACATAATCAATTAAATAGAAGATAATAAAGATAATAAACCAAAAATTAACTCTAGGACTAAGCCTAACCATCCCCAACCGCGATTGAAATTATGTCAAACACTTGGCATCAAATGAAATCTACAGGTATAAAGACATATCTAAGCATAGGGGTCTCATACTTATCTGAGAACCACTAAGAAGCATTGTTCCCTTACTGTTGGCAATATGATGCAGAGTGTTGTCCTTGATGGCAACCCACTTGATGAAGATGATGGAAACCTACTTGAGGAAGTTGTCCTTGATACTTGATGAGTTTACTAACGATGTAAATTTGATGTTCTACAAATAGTACAGAAGTTTTAGAAGAAAGAAATATCAGTATGTGCAAGAATAATGATGGAAAAAGTGTGTTACAAGGCATACGCGGGTTTGTCAAGGAGAAGGCGCGTATGTACGTGGAAAAGTACGTGCCAAGTCGTGTATGCCTAATTGCGCTCTAAATTTATAAAACCAGGGGACTTTACCATGGTATTGATCCATAGTATTGAGCGCTTGATTGTCTAATTGATCCTGCCCAGGAATACCATCGAAAGTGAAGTGGTTTTGGCTCATGGTATTGACAAAGGCTAAATCTATTTAAGGAGAAGAATTTCATTGTGCAAGGTGTGTGCAAGATGTCTGGGTTTGAATGAATACTTCACTCTGAAGTATGTTTGAATGGAAAGGGTAACAGTTTGATGATAGATCTGATTCTATGATGCACCTATGAAGAAAATGATGAAGAGGGATCTCTAGATCTGAAATGTATTTGTATCTTCTATATCTGTTTATGGAACGTTTAGATCTGAGATGAGGCGAACATGTATCTGAAGTAAAGGGTAAAATCTGAATTGTAAATCTGATCTGAAGAAGTATGGTGCCCTATAATGTCTGAAGATCTATACGCAAGTTTGTAACAGTGAAAGCGCGTATATACGCAGGTTGGATTCAGCTAAAGCGCGTATGGAATGTAAAACTAGTTCTAAAGTATGTGCAGAGGTATACGCGGGTTTATATGCATGAAGACGCGTATATATGCCGGATCAGTGAAAGGAAAGTGCGTATGAAAACTAGGGTTTGCTAAAGTATGGGGTATGAAATGTCTGATATGTTCTGCTGGTTTACTGCTATCTGTCAATGAGTTTCAGTTTGATGTATGATTGAGCTTAAATGTGTGGAGTGGGTCCAGTCTGAAAATATGATGAAAAGTGGCCTGCAAGTTGTGTTCTATTGAAGATATTGGATCCAGTGTGAAAATTGATGAAACGTGGTCCACAAAGGTGCTGAAGGTTGAAGCCTTCAGTCAGGGGGTTGTAGCTCCCTTCCAGGTGAGGCTGGTAAACGAGAGCAGGGGGTCGTAGCTCCCTTCCAGGAGAGGCTGGTAAACGAGCGTAGGTGGGTGCCTGCGTTATGAGTTTGCGCTAGTACATAGTTGTAAGATGTTTTCTTTATAATAAAATATTGAAGGCTGAGACAACGGCAGCGGTGGTTTTCTCCCGACTTGGGTTTCCACCTAAAAATCATTATGTTCATGTGTGATGCTTATGTGTGATGGTTTATTCTGTTATTACTGCACATGCTTACTGTTATCTAATCATCAAAAGAATGAATGTTGCATAGAACTAAGTAAAGAATTAATGGCATAATTATATCTCTGTGTATACGCGAGTTTGGTTCAGAAAAGTAGCGTATGGGTTTTGAAGTAAGAAAAAGTAAAATATTTGAGTATGCCCTAAATACTGATTCAACCCCCCCTCTCAGTATTTTTCCCAACAATTGGTATCGGAGCAGGTCCTTCTGTAGAAGCTTGATCGCTTGAAGGAGATCCGTCACAATGGGAAGTCATGAAGGAGTAATGTCTATAAGGCCACCTCTATTCAATGGAGATAATCTGTTATTCTGGAAGATACGAACAAAAGCATATCTGCAAAGTCTTGGTGCAGAAGTATGGGCAATCGTGGAAGGAGGTTATCAGTATCCGGCAAGTATTCCTACTGATGCAGCAGAAAGGAAGAAATATGAAATCAATGCCAAAGCCATCAATGTCTTATTAGGAAGCATGTATGAACCAGAATTTGCTAAAGTGATGCAGCTAAATTCAACAAAAGAAATATGGGACAAAATCATTCTGAGCTATGAAGGAGATACAAAGGTAAAAAGTGCAAAACTCCAAACTCTCAGAATTGAATATGAAAATTTAAGGATGCATAGTGATGAGAGTATTGCCAGTTTATTTTTACGTCTAGATGATATTTTAAATCGTATGAGAAGTTTGGGTGAAACCATAACCGATACTACTCTGGTGGAAAAAGTCTTAAGATCTTTGACTTCAAAATTTGAGTCAAAAGTATCAGCTATTGAAGAAAGGCAAGATCTACAAACTCTTACTATTGTTCAACTTCATGGTATTCTGACTGCTTATGAAATGAGACAAGGAGGTCCCTCTCAAATCAAAGAAGCTGCTTTTAAGGCTTGTGCAAAAGGAAAAGAAAAGGAAGATGTCAAGGAATCAAATTATATATCTGAAGAAGAAGAAGCAAATTTTGTGAGAAACCTCCAACTAGGAACTGGACGATTCAAAGGTAAGCTTCCCTTCAAATGTTTTGGTTGTGGAAGAGTTGGTCATTATGCTACTAAATGTCCTTATGAAGAAAATCATGGTAAAGGGAAACAATTTGAAAAGAGAAAGAGTTATTATACAAATGAAGAGAATGATGTGGATGAAGAAGATTCTGACCAAGATCTACAAGTGCTCATGGCAAAGAAGCAAAAGAAGAAGGCTACTGAAAAGGAGATATCTCAGAAAACATGTGCAGCAGAAAATGAAGAAGATAAAACAGGTATTGATAATTGTTCTTGTGATTCACTTTCTTGTGCATGCAATGGTGAAGATAGTGAAAGTAATGTTTTGGATATAGAGGAAGCTATCAAGATCAAAATTGAAGAACAACAAAGAGCATCTAAAAGACAATAATCTATTTACGATGAGATGATCTCTAGAATGAAAGAACAAATAGAAATGCTGAATGGACAGGTAGACAAGTATCAAAGGTTGCATGCTTATGCATCCAATCGAATGAAAATACTAGAAGCAGAAATCAACGATCTAAATGCAGATCTTGAAACATCAAACAAGAAGAATGCAAGACTTGAAGCTGAAATCATCTCGCTCAAAGAAGATCCGGAAATATCAAATAAGAAGAATGAAGAACTTGAAGCAGAAATCATCTCTCTGAAAGCAAGTCTCGAATCATTGAATAAGAAGAAGGAAGAACTCTTACAAAATTTTGAAGATCAAGAAAATGGGTTGAAAGAAGAGATTCTAAATCTGAATGATCAAGTAGAAGAAAGAAAAAGGGTCGAAGAAAATATGAAGAAGCAATGCCAAAGATTGGAAGTTGAGGTAAACATTCTCAAAGGTAAATTAGAAGAAAAGGATAAACTTTTGAGGTTTCAAGATAGTACTAAGATTCTGGACAATATTCTTAGTAGTCAAAGGTCTCCCTCTATTAAACTTGGTCTAGGTTTTCATGAAACGGTTAAAGGAGAATCTAGTTCACAAGAAAGTGCTAAAGATTCAAAGGATGTCAAAGCAAAACCTGAAGTAGTGAAAGAGACAAAAGGGCAACCAACAATTATGAATTCTCAAAGGAAATATTTCGCTCCTAACTATAGAAGTATCAATAATGTTGAATGCTTTAAATGTCATAATTATGAGCATGTTGCAGCAAATTGCAGAAGCGGATCATTTCAGTCACAGTCAAACAGATTCTATTCAGAAAGGTACTCTGGTTGCTTCAAGGGATATTGTTTTTCATGCAACAAGTATGGTCATAAAGCAGCTGATTGCAATAGAAGGAATAACGGAGAAACACACTATGATCCTTATGCTTACTTCTCTGGTCATATAAGATGTTATGCTTGTAACAAGTATGGACATGTGGAAAAAGAATGCAGGATGAACAGATCTGAGAAATTGGATAATTTCCAGCACACAATTAGAAATCTCAAGCAAAGCTGGAAAAGGAAGGAGGACCAGTCAGAAACATAAGGAATACTGACCCTACAGCAGTCATCCGCTTCTAAAGCTTACTTCTCTGAATGACTGTAGGAGAGATGTAAGATACATTATAGGGATTAGTAATGTATCATCATAGCGGGAGCAATGTATGATGATTCTCACAGTTGGTTTGGTTATTCTGGTTATTTGATGTGAATAAGATAGGTTCAGGTGGCACAAAATCAGGGGGAGATGAAGGAATGTGAAGTGTTTAATGATTCACTTTCCATACGCGGGTTCAGTGAACTAAAGCCGCGTATACACGCGAGTTACAGTGGAGACAATCATGTATGCATTTATGATCAGAAAATTTGTATGACAGCTGAAGATCAGGAGCACAGGTTTAGGGGGAGCAACAGTCTGACTATTAATGATTGTATTATTGGCACTGTATCTGCTTATTTCTCAGTTCTAAATGATGATGACATGTTACATGATTTCTTGTGATTATGGATGAACCCTGTTTGCTTTTCTGATGAAGAGTATTCTTTGGATGAGATGGAAGTCTTATGATTCAGAGATAAGGACAGATCATGCAGAGATTGTTGCTGAAGTTTATGGTGTTCAGGTTGCACAAGCTAAGGAGGAGCCTTGGTCATATGGAAAGGGTGTGTAGATGCACATTTTCAGGGGGAGCATAAGTCTTGCTGAGTATAATGAATTGTTGGCATTATGATGGTTCTGAAATATGATCTCTCTTGAGGTCTTTCTGGTATTGGTCATGAAAAGTCATTTGATGAAAAGGTCATGTTGAGACGTATGATGTAAAATTGTAATATTCAGTCATGTAAGGACTTGATCAAATGTGTAAACCCACTTGGTTGGGTATTTGAGTCAAAATGTGTAAACCCACTTGGTTGGGTACTTGAGTCAAAATATGTAAACCCTCTTGGTTGGGTATTTGAGTCTCCTATGTAAATCCACTTGGTTGGATCTTTGATGTAAGTATGAGTCCTTGGTGATAGGAAGGTCATAGAGTCATGTACTTCCTTAAAAATATGTTTGAACATTCAACATGAACTCAGGGGGAGCATGATAACTTCAATGCACATCAGATTTACAGCGCTCTTCTATCTACATGAGGAGAAAAACCTTGTGTTGGTTTTGATCCGCCCTTTGCCCTTGATGTCAAAGGGGGAGAGTGACATGGTGTTTGAGTAAGGGGAGAGTAGGTAGAGTAACATGGTTATTGTATAATGGTTATAATCAATGTATCTATCTATTGTGGTGATCAAACACCATTGTGGTTGCCATCAAGTCCAAAGGGGGAGATTGTTGGAAATATGATGCAGAGTGTTGTCCTTGATGGCAACCCACTTGATGAAGATGATGGCAACCTACTTGAGGAAGTTGTCCTTGATACTTGATGAGTTTACTAACGATGTAAATTTGATGTTCTACAAATAGTACAAAAGTTTCAGAAGAAAGAAATATCAGTATGTGCAAGAAAAATGATGGAAAAAGTGTGTTACAAGGCATACGCGGGTTTGTCAAGGAGAAGGCGCGTATGCACGTGGAAAAGTACGTGCCAAGTCGCGTATGCCTAATTGCGCTCTAAATTTATAAAACCATGGGAGTTTACCATGGTATTGACCCATAGTATTGAGCGCTTGATTGTCTAATTGATCCCACCCAGGAATACCATCGGAAGTGAATTGGTTTTGGCTCATGGTATTGACAAAGGCTAAATCTATTTAAGGAGAAGAATTTCATTGTGCAAGGTGTGTGCAAGATGTCTGGGTTTGAATGAATACTTCACTCTGAAGTATGTTTGAATGTAAAGGGTAACAGTTTGATGATAGATCTGATTCTATGATGCACCTATGAAGAAAATGATGAAGAGGGATCTCTAGATCTGAAATGTATTTGTATCTTCTAGATCTGTTTATGAAACGTTTAGATCTGAGATGGGGCGAACATGTATCTGAAGTAAAGGGTAAAATCTGAACTGTAAATCTGATCTGAAGAAGTATGGTGCCCTATAACGTCTGAAGATCTATACGCAAGTTTGTAATAGTGAAAGCGCGTATATACGCGGGTTGGATTCAGCTAAAGCGCGTATGGAATGTAAAACTAGTTCTGAAGTATGTGCAGAGGTATACGCGGGTTTATATGCATGAAGACGCGTATATACGCCAGATCAGTGAAAGGAAAGCGCATATGAAAACTAGGGTTTGCTGAAGTATGGGGTATGAAATGTCTGATCTGTTCTGCTGGTTTACTGCTATCTGTCAATGAGTTTCAGTTTGATGTATGATTGAGCTTAAATGTGTGGAGTGGGTCCAGTCTGAAAATATGATGAAAAGTGGCCTGCAGAAGCAGTCTGGCCACATATTGATCCAAAGGTAGCAATTCTGATAAACGTGGTCCACAAAGGTGCTGGAAGGTTGAAGCCTCTGGCCAGTGGGGTTGTGCTCCCTTCCGTGTGAGGGCTGGTAAACGAGCATGGGGTCGTAGCCTTCCAGAGAGGTCGGGTAAACGAGCGGCAGTGGTACTGCTGCATCGTATGAGTCTGCGCCAGTACATAGTTGTAAGATGTTTTCTTTATAATAAAATATTGAAGGTTGAGACAATGGTAGTGGTGGTTTTCTCCCGACTTGGGTTTCCACCTAAAAATCATTATGTTCATGTGTGATGCTTATGTGTGATGGTTTATTCTGTTATTACTTCACATGCTTACTGTTATCTAATCATCAGAAGAATGAATGTTGCATAGAACTAAGTAAAGAATTAATGGCATAATTAGATCTCTGTGTATACGCGAGTTTTATGAAGGATATCCGCGTGTATACGCGAGTCTGGTTTAGAAAAATAGCGTATGGGTTTTGAAGCAAGAAAAATTAAAATATTTGAGTATGCCCTAAATACTGATTCACCCCCACCTCTCAGTATTTTTCCCAACACTTACACCATTAGCTCCAATATCATCTATTAGGTCATTGATACATCATTCATTCAAATACAAATAAAAACATAAGAAGATCCATACATCATCACTGTCATAATACATGCCTATAACCAACATAGTAACAACATAAATCTCAAGGATACAATAGCCATAGAATCCACATATAATCCAATACATTTACACATCAAATACAAAGGAATTGAAATTCTGATTAATGAATATAAAGACCAACTAGAGATGGGACTACCATGTTCCACCCGACCATAGATTGGCTGAGCCAAAAATAGTTTTAGCCAATCAACCCCATGCCATATTCCAAGCATGAATCTGGGATTCAAACCGAAATAAATAACTAGGGAATCCAGAGGCTAAACCACCTCACCCTCATCAATATAAATCAGGGTTTATTGTGATCAACGCCAGATCACTGGGCCAACACAATAAACATGTCATAAATACCTTTACCGTGATATTCACACAATCACTCGGCCAACACAAGCATGGATACCTCCAGATTCTCTCCGCCCACATGGTGAGGAATTTTCATGTTTCCTAGTCTCTCAGTATTTACCGCAATCCACAGTCCAAATCAGGGATCACTAGGCCCTAAACCGAGACATACTCTCCAGGATTTACCATATATCCCAACACAGGATTCCTAGGCCTGATTGAGAGCACCCTCCTCTTAGGATTTACCACAATACAAAACCAGATCACTAGGCCATAAACCGAGGCAACACATAAACATTTTCTGTGTCATATCATTTGGAGATCCACCTCTGTTAGCTTCAAATCCATCCGACAATCTAGCTAAAAAAAAACATGATAACTCCACAACACCATGGCTATTCGGAAATGGAAAGGCTAGGCTGAAAACACTGTCACACCTGGAAAAACCCATGCCATGATAGAAAATAATCACATGCAATACCATGCATGCCAAATCTAGCAAGGAAAACACACATGCAAATCAATACCTACAAAGAATCCTGCTATAGCTGTCTAATTCTTGCTCCTCCTTGCTTGCTTCCTCCTTCTTCCTTCTTTCTTGTGTTTCTTAATCCAATGCAAAAGTGCTCCAAGAAACTCTAAGTGTCCAAGAGCGTAAGAGAGAGAGATAGAATAATAAGGGAGCTCAAAAAATGAACTAACAAAAGGTTGAACCAACAAGAAGCCTTACAATTGATCCTCAGAAGCCTTTTTATCAATGAGGCCTCTAATTTATTCAACTTCCATTATTTTCCTTCATTTTCCTCCTCACATGCAACCTGTGACCTCTCACATTCCTTTTCTCCTATTTTTCATTATTTTCATAGATAAATGTGCCAAATATGACATTTTTCCTTTCCAAAGCCTCTTCCATTGTCTTTTCCAATTTCTTATAGCCATAATAATTGTAATGAGCACCAAGTATGATTTTTTTCACAACATTCAACTTGTAATAAGTGTCCCATCAACCGTGGTTATTATTTTTAACTTGTATTACATGGAATTATCACTAGGGCTGTTACACATGGCTACCAAGATTCGATGAACGAGAGGGAGAAAATATCGAATTAGGAACACTTATGGTTTGATTTGGTACATGAGGAAATAAGGCAGAATACCAGAGATGGGACCTCATCCAAGGGTGAGGATGAATAAAAAATTTCATTGTTTGGAAAGGACAATAAGGGAAAAGGGAAGAAATATCAATCCAATCCAGAATCTAGGAAACGAGGAAAGAAGAAATATTTGTCAGAAATTAAATGCTTCCATTGTCATGAATTTAGGCACTATGCCATGAAGTGTCCACACAAAAAATCGAGCAATAATATCTCAGGAGGAGAAATAGGTGGTACTTGGAGAGTGTGTGGTACTTGGACTCAGGTGCCTCATTCCACATGATAGGGTGTAGAGAATTTTTCAATGACATGGAGGAGAAATATTTGAAAATGCACATTGAGTTGGGGATGAAAAAAGGTATAGCATGACTGAGGTTTATACAATCACCTTTAAGAGGGTGTCAGGATTCCCTCTCAGAATCAAGGATGTCATGTTTGTTTCGAGCCTAAAGAAAAATCTCATCTCTATTGCATTTTTCATAGACTGTGGTTATGACGTGATATTCAACAAAGGAGAATAATTCCTGAGACATATCCATGGGACAGGTGAAGAAAATTAGGTTTCATGTGAAGAACCTGTATAAGCTAGATGTGGAAGATTGTGCTAAATTAAGCACTACGGCGGAGAAAGTGCAGGGCCACAATGTTAGTGAACTTTGGCACATACAACATGGATATTTGCATCATGGCATCTTGAAGATTATGCAACAAATAACCATAGGCCTCCCCAAAGGATCACTTGAGCAACATGATGTATGCAAAGGATGTACCTTGTGGAAGTACATAAAATACACATTCCATGATCTAGATAATAAAGCACATGCAATCCTTGAAAGGATCCACTTTGATGTCTATGGGTCTTTCTCGATAGCCTCCACTACTAGACATAAATATTTTGTCATTTTTATTGATGAATTCTCATGGAAGTGCTGGATCTTCTTCATGTGAAAGAAAGATGAGACATTCTCCAAGTTCGTAGAATTCAAGGAACTAGTCGATAAAGAAATTGACAAGAAGGTGAATGCTCTCAAGACTGATAATGGGGGTGAGTACATGTCGAATGAATTAAAAAATGTCTGTGCGAAAGAAGGCATTCAATGAGAGTTGACAACACCCCACAACCCACAATAGAATGGGGTGGTTGAGAGAAAGAACCGTAGCATTGTGGAAGAATCGAAGGTGATTTTGCATGACCAAGGCCTACCATTACACTTGAGGGTAGAGGCATGTAATACAATAGTCTATTAGTAGAACCAGAGTCCTCATCAGATTCTGGGCATGATTACATTAGAGGAGGCTTTCTTGGGGAGAAAGCTTGATATGTTGCACTTCAGATTTTTGGAGCTTATGTTTACTGCCTTGTCTCCAAAGAATCAAAGAAGAAGCTTGAGCCAAAAAAATAATTAGGGGTATTTTTGGGTTACATGGAAAATCCCCACAACTAATGTGTGTACTTTCCATCCCTCAGAATGACAATTGTGTGAAGAGATGAATTTTATGAGGAGAAAGTGATGCAGTGCTCTCTTGAGAGGGAACTTCAGATCCAACCAGAAGAGGAGCCTCAAAAATTTGTGTAGAAACCACAAATTGAGGAGAAGAGAGTGGAGAAAACTACTCAAGAAAAACCATCCAGAGAAGGCTGAAAAGGAACGAGGGAAGCTGAGAGACTTGTGGAAGATGCGAGGGAGAATGTGGGAGCTCCTTCAAATTTTCGCTTGCAGAGAATATCACCTAATCAGTACATTGGTTACATGGCTCTAATGAATGAGCTTGTAGATACCAAGCCATCCTCTTTCCAGGAAGTAGTAGAGAAACCTCTATGGGTTGATGCAATGGTGGAGGAATACAAATCCATTATAAGGAAAAATGTTTGGGAAGTGATCCCAAGACCAATAGATAATCAATTGTGGCTTCAATGTGGATCTTGAAGGTTACGATGGAAGCAGATGGAGGCATAAAAAAGTATAAGGCCATATTTGTGGCCAAGGGTGTATAAATTTTAATGTATATTTAAAATTTCTCATGTAATCTACTAAAACATAAGTCTTAAATCTACTCTATCAATTTATGGAAGTAAAATCATGATTGAGAATACACATAATTAATATGCATAAAAATTAAACAAACATACACAGAGATATATCTAGGGGAAAGAAACTTCTCAAAACCCTTTACTATCTATATTGCATTAATCAAATAATTTGGATGAATAAAATATGCTCTACTCAACCTTGATCTCAACCTAAACGTTTATATTCTATCCTCTTCCTGACTAATTTAATTTTTCCAATACTTAGCCCTATTAATTAAGGGAATTACTCATTGAGAATTGCACAATTCCTTTATGCATTCCTTTGACTGCATGCATGACATGTACAACTTGGAAAATTATACAATTGATAGTACACTGCCCTTGAACTCCAATCTCTACTGGGTAACTCAAATTTCATACATGCATGAGTTAATTTAGCTCGATTGATCATTTAACTGGTTCAACACTAAGTATGAACCCACTGCTAGACCTCCCACTAGTTCCTCCAACAGTTGGAACTAGTTTAACTGACCTTAACTCAATTTAACATAATTAAATTGTTACAACTGAAATTAATGCAACCTAAGCTCCTAAAATTTGGGAATCACTATACACAAATCAAGTTCATCCCCAAAATCAAATTAACTAATCTAATTGAGTGATAATAACTCAGTTAACTCATTCAAGTTGTCCGCTGATGCGGAATTTATATTTTATCATAGCTTAATCAAAGGATAAATTAAATTAGGAATTTCTTGCTATATTTTCAACACTCCCTCTTAGCAATAAAATGATTATCATATATACCAATCATGCTTCTATCAAACTCAAATTTTCCTCTTGACAAAGACTTTGTTAAAATATCTTCATTCTATTCCTCTGTCGGAATGTAGTGCAACAACATGATCCACCTCTGCACACAATCTCATAGATGGTGGTACCGAATATCAATTTTCTTGGATCGATCATGAAAAATGAGATTCTCAAGGAGTTTGATGCAATTCTGATTGTAACAATGAATCACAATAGGATCCATAATCTGACCAAATAACCCAAAAAAAACATTTCTCATCCAGATAGTTTCACAAGATGCTTGATTGAAAACCCTGTACTCTGCTTCTGCTGAGTTGAGTGCAACTGATCTCTACTTCATGCTGTACCAAGAAACTGATGCTAACCCAACATTGAAAATTACTCCTGAAGTTCTCTTCCAATTTGATGGAATTCTCACCAAATTACATATGTGAATCCTTGCAGCTTCACTCCCTCTGTTCGTATGTACCAAAGTCCAAACTGAGTGGTGCCTCCGAGGTACCGTAGTACATGTTTAACAACCCTCTAAAATAATTTGGATGGTTGAATCATGGCTTGGCTCAAATTATTGACTGCATCTCTCGCTGTGTGTTCACCAAATACATGAGAAAACCCACCAAATTCTTGTACATGGTAGCATCTAGTTCCGCACTTGAAGTGGCAACCTCTTTCATCTAATTGGTTGCTAGAGGGGTTTCCATGGGATTTCATTTGTCCATGTGGAACTTCTAGAGTATCTCGTTGGCATACTTACCATGAGAGACAAATAGTTCCCATTCTCTCTACCATAATTCTAAACCAAGGAAATAATGCATCAACCCCATGTATTTCATTTTGAACTCTCTTGTAAGGTACTAATTGCAAGACCTGATAACTTGTTCATCACCGGTCAAAATCAGTCATCAACATATAAGACTATAATAAAAAATTTACCTTCTACCATAATGTGTTAAAGGTTTTCATCTGCTTCACTTTTGGTGAAGCCAAAACCGGTGAGGTAGCTATCGATCCTGGTGTACCAAGCACAAGGTGCTTGCTTCAACCTGCACAAAGCTCGCTTGAGCTGACACACATGTGACTCCCTGTTGAAGGTCTCAAATCCTTCAGGTTGGTCAATGTACATCTCCTCCTCAATAAACCCATTGAGGAATGTTGTCTTCACATCCATTTGGTGGATTTTCCACCCCATCTGTGCAACGAGATCCATAATTGATTTGGTGGATGATTACCTTGATATAAGAACAAATGTATCTTCATAATCAATACCTTCTACCTGAGAGTACCCCTTGGCCACAAATATAGCCTTGTACTTCTTGATGCTTCCATCTTCTACATTATTTACTTTGTAACGCCATCTCTAACTCACCATTGAATTATTTTCTGGTCTTGTGACCACTCACCAAACACTTTTTTTGAAAATGGAATCATATTCCTCTACCATAGCATCATTAACCCATACCATCTAATCTATTACTTCCTTGAATGAGGCTGGTTCTGTCTCTAATAGCTCACTCATCAGACCCATGTATCCTGTGTATGAATATGGTGACCTCCTCTACATGTGCTATGATGTAGGTGATCCCACGTTCTCTCTATGATCCTGTAATAATATTTTAGCTTCCTTGGTCTGCTTCCTTCATTCCCTAGATGTCTATGCTTGAGTGGCTGTCTCCAATCTCTGCTCCTATTCTTGTGGATGCTCCACATATTCTTGAGTTTCTTCCTTTGGAGTCAAAATATCACGATATGCATGCAACTGAAGCTCCATCTCAAGGGAACACTTCATTTCATTTTCTTCATTAAACTTCACATCTATATGAACAACTATCATGCTGAGAGATGGCAGGTACACCTGATAGTTGTATGGTGTATCAATGAACCAAACAAATATGCCCAAATCTACTATTGACTTTGTATAGGTGGATATTGGTGGCCACCCATATATTCCACTTGGACCCCCACCATTGTTTCTTTCAGTTTTTCAATTTCCTTAATTTCAACACAATGTATTATTTTTGGAAGTTTTTTGGGTCTTGAACTTTTGGAGCCGTTTTGAGGCCCTAAACGATGTTTTTTTGGAAAATGGGAAAACATGAGGCCTTAATTAATGTTTTCAATCAAAAGTGATATTCCTTGGATATGTATTTCTAACGAGGTTTTGTGCACATCAAAAAAATATCATATGCCAAAGTTACGACCTCGGGAAGTTGATGTACCAATTTACCCCAATAGGGCCTACTGATTTAACGATTCATCTCCTAGGGTTAGGTTTTTGGTTGTTTGGGGTTTTCCATTGTTTCTTAATAATAAATATGCCTTTGAGCCTCATTGTAAAACAGTTCATAGGCATGTATCCACCACATGTCTTCTCAGAGATAAACTACCATCGCCCGAGCTAGTTTATTTCCATTTTGTCTGTAAGCATATTTAAATTATTTGATATTAATGAAATGAAGTTTTATTCCTGATGCATCTCTGCTTCTATGTTTATTTATTTATTTTATTGCATTCCTACATAAGTCCATATCACAGCTCCAAATTTTTCCTTGCTTCCTTGGAAACATGGCAATATAATGATGATCCAAAGATTTGAAGTGTGACACATATGGTTTCTTCCTTGAAAAAACTTCTTCTGGTGTACTCATCCCAATAATATGATAAGGAATCTTGTTCTGCACATATACCACTATCTTGAATTATTCAAGCCATAAGTGCAGAGGTAGGCCCTGGTCATGCAACATTTCCCATGCTGCTCCCACAATACTTTTGTTCCTCCTCTCAACCACCCATTTTGTTGTGGGTTATGGGGTGTTGTCAACTCTTGTCGAATTCATTCCTTTGCACAATATTTTTAAAAATCATTCGACACATATTCACTGTCATTATCGCTCCAGAGAGACTTCACTTTCATGGCAATTCATTTCTCAAGAAGTGCTTTAAGTTTAACAAATATGGAGAATATTTGGTCTTTTTTCTGCATGAAGAAAATATAGCACTTATGTGAGAAATCATCTACAAATATAATATAATACCTATTGTTGGCCATGGAGGCTATTGCGAAAGGTCAAAAAACATCGGAGTGGATCCTTTCAAGGATTTCATGCACCCTACTATCCCGATCATTGAAGGTGGATTTTGTGTACTTCCCAAGGTACACCTTTTGCATGTGTTCTGCTACTCTAGTGCCCCATTGGGGAGTCTTGTGGTGATCTACTGCATGAAATTAAAAGCTCCATGATGAAAATGACCGAGTCTTATATGCCATAATTCGTCGACATCTCATCTCTATACCTTGTCCATCTTTGTTCTAAAAGAAAAAGAGTCTGTCACATCCAACTTGTAGAGGTTCTTCACCCAAAGCACGATCTACTTCACTTGTCCCATGGTGATGTGCCTCAAGAATGCCTTTCCTTTGTTGAATTTCACATCATAGCCATGATTTTCCAACACCACAACAAAACAAAAATTATTCTTTAGACTTGGAAAAAACATCACATCCTTGATCTTGATTGGGGAGACAAACTCCCACTGAAAAGTAACTGTACCGATACCGATTGCACTATACCTCCCAACATCTCCCATATCGATGTGCATCTAGAGGAATTTCTCCTCCATGACACTGAATAAATCTCTATTCCCTGTCATATGGAATAAGGCACTACTATTGAGATACCAACCACTTCCCCTCACTGTTATTTCCATGCATGCAATGAGGTTAAAATCAAGATCAAATTGTGAATCTAGAGCTTCACCTACCACTCTTCTTGATGTATTCTTTCTTGATTTTTGTGTCAAAATTTCGTGGCATAGTGCCCAAATTTCACGACAGTGAAAGAACTTGATTTTGGACAAGTCAAATTCCCCCTCCCCCCCCCTTGAATGGAATCTCCTTTGGATTGGGATTTATTCCCTATGCATTTCTTTGCCTTTCCAGCTGAGGCATAGTTCTCCTCATCCTCAACCTTGGATGAGGTCCCATCTCTATTTCTCCACATTATTTCTTCTTGCACTAGATCAGACCATAACCACTCCCATTATGGTAGTTTCTCTCTGCCATTTACTGAATATTTATAACTACGCTAGATCTTGGGAAGGCCCAAAAGATATATATCTACCAAATATTATTCAGGGATAGTAACATTGACCTCGCCAAGTTCATCACGACACTGTAAACATGCTCAGGTACTGCTGAATTGTTTCATTTTTTGCATCTTTATGTTTCAAAGCTTTTCCTTGAGCGCCATATTCATGTGGTCACTCCTATTTTGGAACAAATACGTCAGTGCTTGCCACATTGCATACAAAGTCTCATTCCCATGAATATTAGTGACAATATGATCTCGTACTCCCTCTAATACTATTCTCCTTTCCCTAGTGTTATCACCAAATTGAGTCCTATTGGGCTGCTTCAATGGTCAACTTGGAGTAACTATTTCAAACCACTTACAATTGGAAATTAGTCTCTCCATTCTGAGAGGGATCTCTCAAAAAATAAATGATATTCAATGAGTAATCTTGAAAACATATGACTAACTCTGCATTGGATTAGATGTGTTTTTGTGTAGGTGAAATATGTGTTAGGTTTACTACCATTGGGCTTATGGAGTCAATATGAAAATTAGGTCACAAGTAAACTTATGTCATGGAAGATGAGGAAATTGTATTCTTATTCAAAAAACATGAAGGAAAAACCATCCAGAGAAGGCTGAAAAGGAACGAGGGAAGCTGAGAGACTTGTGGAAGATGCGAGGGAGAATGTGGGAGCTCCTTCAAATTTTCGCTTGCAGAGAATATCACCTAATCAGTACATTGGTTACTGTTGAGTCTCAATTCTGCATCTTTTCCATACACTTTTCTATACCTTTTTCACTCACCTGAACCTCCCAAGTTGTCAATATCATTTGCAAAAGAGCATCTAACATGGTTTTAATTATATTTTTGTGTTTGCTATTTGATTTAGATTTTGTTCATTCAGCTGCGGAATCTTGGCACTTTCCGCAGCTACTGCAACTTTCCGCAACTATTTTGTGAAACTCTATGTTACAGGTGTCTACAGGGAAAACGAGCCACATGGGCAAGTCAGGAATGATGTGGACATGGTTCGTGTCCTATTGGTTCGAGGAAACTCATCTAAAGAAGCCGCGGTCAAAGGCGCCCACATGGAAGTCAACCATAGAGTCTTATGGTGACAGGACTCTGTTCCGTGTCACGTAAAGGTTCATATGGCCATTTCTGAGCTTGCGGAGGACAAGTCGACATCTGTACATGGCTCCATAGTCGAATTCAAGCATCCACTTCTCATAGATTTATTTTCCAACACGGCCATGATCCTAGATCCGTGGACGTAATGGTCTACGTGTTCTACACCAGCATAAAATTTAGGAGAAAGTTATATTTCTTTTGTTATATATAACGCGTTTGCATACACATATAGAGTTAGTCCTGATTAGTCTCTGTTAATTTTATTAAGTCTGCTCTGTAATGTAATTACGCTGCCTTTGAGCCGTAATACTACCATACTGTTATGACTGCATTTTAATATAAGAAGACTTTGTTTTCCAACTTAATTCGTACTTGAAGATCATTGCCAAGGCTGGTGTAGAGGGCCCCTGCTCAGCTAAGGTTTTGTGCATTATTGTATAGTTCTTATTTCATTTCTTTAAAGCTCATTGTGCCATAATCCATTCACATGTTTATACATTTCATTTTTTTCATTTCTGTTTATAAACTTTCCTGCTTTCCATTTCACTTCTGTCTTTCATGTTTTATGTTGTTAATCACTGATCAGTGTTCTTGTTTCAGGTTATAGATAGGTAGCCCGGGCATTTTCATAGCTTTTTGACTAATGACATGGAATTAACATTATTCTGCTGCTAATGTGTTTTTCTTAGTTTCTGTTTCATTTCAGTATTGCTTTGTTTAACTCAGTTTTGCTTAATTGTTTCAGTAGTTAAATTTAGATATATTAAACTTCTCATAGCATCTTCAGTTGCCTCCGAAAGCCATAGCTGGACTGATGGTGAGGGATTGTATTATGAAATGTGTAGTTTAGTATTAGTTTCCTTTCTGCAAAATTATATATATTAAACTGCTCATAGCATCTTCAATTGCCTCCGAAAGCCACAGCTGGACTGATGGTGAGGGATTGTATTATGAAATGTGTAGTTTAGTATTAGTTTTCCTTCTGCAAATTTAAATATATTAAACTGCTCATAACGTCTTCAGTTGCCTCCGAAAGCCACGGCTGGACTGATGGTGAGGGATTGTATTATGAAGTATGTATTTTAGTATTAGTTTCCTTTCTGCAAGTTAGAAATGTTAAATTGTGCATGACATCTTCAGTTACCTCCGAAAGCCACAGCTGGACTGATGGTGAGGGATTGAATTATGAATGTATGGTTTGATATTAGTTTACTTTATGCAAGTTAGATATCAGTTACTCAAGTTGTTTATGGTTACTTACGAAAATCATAGCTGGATTAATGATGAAGGATCAGAAGATAAATTGATGTAATCTGATTTAGATTTACTTTGTTGCAATTTTGAATTTATTTAAGCATAGTTTCTTTTTGTTTAGACAGCAGCAAGAATAGTTTAGCTTCATGCTCACTAGTTCACTATTTTTGATTTATTAGACTTACAACATCTTTTCATTTTAGTAGTACATTTTCATTTCCTTTCAAGTTTTGTCATTGAAAATTTCAAATTCCTTTTTAAGTTTCAAGTTGGTAAATCATTATAGGGGATATCATTTCCTTGAAAAAATATAACCATACTTGTTTTCATTTTAGAATTTCCATTTCACCTTAGAAAACCAAAAACGACAATAAGTTAAGAAATACGTTATCTTGCACATATAGTGCGCCGCACTTCATCAGCTTACGAATCCTGGATTGACAAATTAAATGCAGCAATTTAGGACACACTAAATTGACCAAAAATTTTGGCGCCGTTGCCGGGGAAGTGTAACTAGGTAGCCAATTTCTTAAAAAAAAAACACAAAATCATAAAAGAAGGGAAAACTTGATAACTTCTTGAAGTATGCTCTCCTCTTGCACCTAGTGTAATCTGGAGGATCAGAAAAGAGAGTTATTGGTTCAGTAATTTCTTAAGTATGCTCTCTTCTTGCACCTAGTGTGACCTGGAAGATCAGAAAGAGAATTATTAGCCCAACTTTAAAAAAAAAATAAAAAAAATAAAATAAAAAATGACATGCATAGAGCAAGAGATTCTAGGGGAAGGTTTATAGCTAAAGCCAAGAGTTCGATTTTCACAACTCCATCTTCTTCAAGGCATAGACCAGATTCACCACCATCTACCCCTAGCCTTAAGATTTTTGGAAGTCAAGGAACAACTGAATTAGAGGATTCTCCTATACCACCTACTCAATCCCATTTAGAAAACAAAGAGACTTTCTCTCATTCTCCCTTGGTAGAAAAACTAGAGGACTTTAAGGACTCTAAAGAAACTATCATGACGGAGGAAGTAATAGATGGAGGTAGAGGTAGAGGTAGAAGAGGAGGAAACAATGAAGACAACAATGGTGAAGGAAATAATGGTAGAAATAGGGAAGGAGACAACTTGTTTGGATTCCCTATAGTTGATGAGGAAACTCATGCAACAATGAAAAATATCTCACCATCTGTTCTCCCTAACTTTTATGGATTGTGAAGTGAGGATCCTGAAACATTTCTGTTTGAGTTTGAAGTCGTGTGCCGAACTTATGACTATATGGAAGATTCTCAAAAACTCAAACTGTTTCCTTCAACATTGAAGGGATCTGCTTTGAAATGGTTCATAGGATTAGCCACTCAATCTATTAGGACTTGGAATGATATGAAACAAACATTTTTGGATAGATACTTGGACTATTGTATGCCCACCAATCACAAGGATGAGGTATTCAAGATGATGCAAAAAGAAGATGAAAATTTGGAAGATTTACTTGAAAGATTTCAATACAACTTGAAAAGAGCAAAGATGAGCAACTTAGATGATGAAACCTTGAAAGCCCTCATATTAAAATCCATTAGAGATGAATGGATATATATTTTAAACATGATGGGGAAAGGAGATATTTCTCAACTTCCACTTCGTGACATAACAGAACTATGTGTCCATCTCTCAAGGGGAAAATCTAAAACGGGAAAAGGGCCTAGAGATCCTTCTCTTATCAGGGCAAACAAATCTGCAACTGGATCAGTAAGTAGGGCAGAGATTGGTAATATGCTTGATGAATTCAAAACTGATATCTTAGGGAGCCTTAGTGAACAACTAGACACCCTTAAAATCCAACACAAGCAGAAAGCAGAAACAGATGCTCTAGCCATCTTTTGTCCGAAATGTAGGAAGAAACATGCTTTAAGGGAATGTCCCTTGGATGCAAAAGTTGTAGAAACATGTATGATTTGCTCAGAGAATCATGAGATTAAGGATTGTCCTTCAATTCCTGGACTCAAAGCTGTTTTTCAAGAAGACCCAAATTCAGTAGAATCTCTCTGTTTTGTTGCAAGAAGACCTTGGCAGGGACAACAAACTCAAGGGTTTAACAACTCTATGAATTTTCAAACCCCACCAAATTGGAATCCTTGGCAACAACCTTGGCCCCAACATCAAAATCCATATCAGCCATGGGTACAAGGGATGCAAAATCCTTATGGGAGATTTGCTCAATTTTATCAATATCCTCCATCTTTTCAAAATCAACAAGCTCCACAACTTCCAAACCCAAATCCATAACTTTCATTGCCATTTCCACAACAACAACCTTCTCAACAAAATCCAAATCCTCAACTCATGCTCCCATACCAACAAAAGACAAATCAACTTCCAGCTCAGCCATTGCCAAATCCTAACAATAAAAATCCTCGGAATACTTACATGGTAGAAGGACAACAATTTCCTACCTATATGATTGTTCCTCTCAACGATGTACAACTCAGATCTGGTAGAGTTTTAGAAAAACCTTCTATAGATATCCAAGAGCAAGATACCTCTGAGGAGGATTCTCTTCAAGTCAATAAGGGTTCCGAGGAAGAATATCTTCAAAATTCAAATATTCAAAAAGAAAAAGAAAAGTTAACACCCACAACTCCTATAGTTGAGCAACCTGCATCTTCATCTACACCTCCTTTTCCTGAAAGACTACAAATTGATAAGGGGGTGGAAAAACAAATCTTGTTTCCTAACTATGACTTTCTAGATGAATTGAAGAATGTTTGTATCAAGATTCCATTGCTACAAGCCATTCGAGAAATTCCTATTCTAGCAAAAACCATAAAGGAGTTGAGTTTCAAAAAACCAGGAAGGAAGCTAAAAGACACAAGAAGAATCCACCTGGTAGGAAAGATTGCAGACATTATGATGGGAAAAATTACCATGCAGAAGTATGTAGATCAAGGAAGTCCAATTGTCAAGACACATATAAATGGGATAGAAATTCCAAACACATTGATTGACTTAGGGGCTGCTATCAACATTATGAGTAGGCAGACTATGGAACAGCTAAAACTTCCTAACCTTCTTTTTACACCTACTTTACTGCAACTTGCAGATCGATCAGTTATTAAACCAGATGGTGTATTAGAAGATATTTCAATCTCCTTAGATTCTTGGG